>CABHPR010132217.1:0-17403 GCA_902168415.1 Peromyscus melanophrys | reverse complement strand
TTTATTTATTTATTTATTTATTTATTTATTTATTTATTTATTTATTTATTATGTATACAGTATTCTGCCTGCATGTGTCCCTGCAGGCCAGAAGAGGGCACCAGATCTCATTACAAGTGGTTGTGAACCACCATGTGGTTGCTGGGAATTAAACTCAGGACCTCTGGAAGAGCAGTTGGTGCTCTTAACCACTGAGCCATCTCTCCAGCCCCCCAGTCAGTTTTGTATATCTTAAATACTATGCACAGTTGGTGTGGAGGGAGAGGTGATCGGAATCTCAGGGAAGCATCATGTGATACCCTCTGTATCTCCAAGGGGGAGTATAAACAGCCCCTTATCCTTTCTATGGATTGGCTTTTTGTTATGTTGTTCTGTTTATCACCATAATGACTGTGGACCAGGGTCTTCTGTAGGTCACTACAGCCATTCTGCTTCAAGATGGGGCTAGTCCTGTTAAGTCCAGAGGAAACTGGTTCTATGGTGGAATGTGTACAGAGCATTCCACTTGCTATTTTCCTCTGGCCATTTGCAGTGTATTCAGTTTTCTAATTGTACTACAGGTGGTAAAAACCATAGGAGAGGCTTGTGTAGATTACATGTAAGCATGGTACTGTTATATAAAGGAAATGGAATGTCTGGAGATTTGGGCATAAGTAGGTGCCCTGGGACGGATATCCTGTGGGTATCAAAGGACCACTGTGCTTTTCCTGTTGATCTTCTCCCAGGGGACAGGGCAGAAACTCATGCTTTTTTGGAAATCCTAGTTTAATACTTTTTGGGTTTTTTTCTTTTCTTTTTTAGTGCTGAAAATTGAAGCCAGGGCTCCACACATGCCAACTCGTGCTCTGCCAACTCGTGCTCTACCACTAAGCTTTATCCTGGCCCTGTGCTTCATCCATCATAAGCAGTTACTGTTTAAGGAACAAATGAGCAAGTGCAGATACATTAGTGCTCTTGACTACTCTATAAATATCTCTAGGGAGCCATTCCTCTTGCTAAAGGTGGAGCAGCTTAGGGTAGATGTGAGTTATTTGGCCTTGTCATTACTGAGGAATGATATCGAAGCAGCTGTCCCCTCTTATAACAGGACTGACCCTAACAGGGGCCAGTTGTTTTTTTTTTTCCCCCAGGGGCCAGTTTGCCAAGATCTCTCCCCATATTACCCCACCATCCTATATTGACTCATGTCTGGAAGTACGTCCATTCTGGTAGCCAATCAGGGTCCTACCCGGCCACAAGAAGGAACTGTTCTTGCTATTTTCAGTCAAACAGATCCCTGACACTGCAACTATAGTTGCTGACCAGATGTCATGAGCCAGTCATAAAATGATTCCTCTACCAGTAGGGGTCTATACCCAATCACTTCAAAGTACACTTAACCAGAGCTGGAATTTCCCTAGCTGTGCTTAAAAGGAGCCTGCAAGCTGGAATTCCCCTAGCTGTGCTTAAAAGGAGCCTGCAAGCATCTCTTGGGGTCACCATTTTGCCACTTTGTCAGATGGTTTGACCCCAGTATGCTGGAATTTTTGCTCTGGAGAATTAAATGTTCTTGTTGATTGCATACATGTCTGGTAGTCTTTTGTGGGACTTCTTGTGGACCCTAACAATATCCGCATCAGTTGTAGATCCCTTGTCTTTTAACTGTTTCCTTTAATCTTTAGAGAACATTAGAGAGGCTAGAGATACAGCTCAGTGATGGAGTGTTACCTAACATACACAAAACCCTAGTTTCAATCCTCACTATCAAGAGAAGGGAGGGGTGTAAGGAGAGAGGGGGGAGGACAGAGGCAGAGGCAGAGAGAGACAGAGAGAGCAAGAGCAGAGGCAAACAGGGCAGAGGGAGTTAATTAAAGTATTAGTTTAGCCTTTCCAATGGATCTGGAGTAGTTATGCTAACAGAAACAATTTCTAGTTACATGTGTTTATTAACAGGTTGTGCCCAGTGTTTACCTGGCATTTACACTATGTCAATGATAGTCAACCCTTGTCAAAAGTAAAACTTGGTTCTTATTAGTTTAGATGGAAGTTATTTTCAAGCTGTATTGGAGCTTTCAAAATGCAGACCCTGGATCAGTGAAATGGCTCAACCACTAAAAGCTCTTGGTGTGCAAGCTTGACAACCTGAGTTTGATCCCAGGAACCCATGCTAGAAGGAGAGAACTGATGCCTAAAAGTTGTCCTCTGGCCACACATGGACTGTGGCACTTCTTTGCAAGCCTCTCCGCAACAAATCACAAAATGAAAGGTTTTTGTTTGTTTGTTTGTTTTTTGTTTTAATCAAGATCTTTCCAGTTTCTAATGTAGACCGGAGCTCCTCAGCCTTGAGAAGTACATGAGAGATGATGCTGTGCTTGTGCGTGGAGCACAGAGTGGGTGGGCTTCGTGTGCTCTGTCATCCTCAGTGTTTGAAACAGCAGAAATGTCTGGTTTCGCACAGTTCGTTCTCTTGGTCTGATTATGTCAATGGGGCAGTGCCGCGTCGGTCCAGCTTTGCCTCACCCACCTTTGTGGCTTCGTCCATCCTTAGCCTGCTCGCGTGCCAAAATGAAGAGCACATGGCCAGCCTGAGGCATCGTGCCTCACTGCCCCTGCTGCTGTTGAGCACAGCGCCTCTTCTTGCCCTGCTGAAGATGATGTCATCGTGTATGGAGTTTGTTTTCCATTTATGCCCCTCTTTGAAAGGCAATTCTTGTGTTTTTACTTCTAGGTCCATGTTCTTTTTCTTACACATCGTAAGTCTGCTGATAGTCCTTTTCCTGCCAATCAAACCACGCCAGCTTCAAAGGCAGCCTCAAAGTACAAATTCTGTACAGAAGAAGGCGGACTGATACCCACAGAGAGAAGCTGAACAGCAGAATTGCAGGACATTGTGAAGACAAAATCAACAGACTTGAGGGTTCTCCAGTGAATTAGAGGAGATGTTTACATGCGGTCTTTTTTTCACTGCAGGGAATATTTTTACAAATCCTTTTTTTTTTTTTTTTGGACAGTTAAATCACCATGTCTAGCTTTGTCTTCATATTTTACAGGGCCTTTCGGTGACACAATGTAGAGAACAGGCCACTGGGTTGGCTCTTCTGAAATCATTTCCACCTACTGAAATCTGGATGCATGGATCCAGGCCTTGCCTCCAGCACTTAGGAGGTGTCTGCTGAGATGACTTGTCTGAGATTTCTGAAATCAGAACCTTCCCAGGCATGATTTTCTCCTGGCAACTCCAGACCCTTGGATGCATGACTTACTGGGTTGTGGCCACAACTCCTATGCTTAGACACCCTTGGAAAGAAGTGATTATGGAAGAATGTTTTCAGGGTGTTGAAAAAAACTCCACAAACTGGGAAGATTAACCCGGAATGCTTGATTGGATTGGTGTGCCCTCCAACAGGCTGCATTACTTCCCCCAGGAATGCATCCTTCCCTTCTTTCCTTCTGAACTGAGCCAAGATTGGAAATCAGAAAGTTTCCTGCCTGTGTGCCCCCGGAGCTGCTTTGATGGCCTGTGTTGGCCCTGAGAAGGCACCCAGACTCTGACACTGTCAAAGGTGGCTGAATACCTTTTCAAGAAATAATTGCTTTCAGTAGGTAGAGACTCTGTCTTCTCCCTGCATATCTTGAAAGTGTCAGTGATCATGGCCAACATGTAGACACAAGCTGATTTTTGTAATGGATTAAATCCAGCTTTCTTTTAGGTGAACTGTCATGCTGGGAAGCTGCAACTGAATGATAATGCTCTACTCTGTCTTCATTATGATTGTGCTGTGGCTCCTTTGGGGCATTTCTACTGGGTGAAATAGTCTGTGTGAAAGAAGGAAACATATATTTAAAACGTGGAAAATAATAATAATGATAATTATAATAATAATAATTGTAATAATAGAATATATGCTTCAGTGATGTGTTCTCAATCAAATGGCCTGGGAGCTAAAAATTTGTTCTAATCAGATGATAAAAAAAAAATCAGTTTCTCACTGAATAAATAATATATTTCTATTTTAGGAAATGATTCCTTATGGAAGAATTGTTTGTCTCGACTTGCATGTGTTTTCACAAATGTGTACACAGCTGAAGCTTTCTTTGTCTTAAGTTCTAGCACTCTAGCGTGGTCAGTGCTCTCCGTGTTACGTCAGAAATGAGGACAGTTTTGGTTTCTTTATATGATTTCTTATCTTCATTTACAACATTGTAAGTATGGCTTATTGTAGCATGAATCTTAAAGGTACTTACTAATAAAAACAAACCCGAAGCTAGGTATTGGGTTAAAGCTGGAAGATCAGAGAAGCAGAACAAGCCACAGCTTCCTCACCTCGCCAATTCCTCAGCTGATTCTGTTTCCTCAGACTGAATGCCTCTCAGCCGAACTGCGCTGCTCAAAAGCCTAAAAGCTTAACCAGGCTCTAGTTCTTCTTCCTCACGCCTTAAATACCTTTCTGCCTCCTGCCATCACTTCCTGGGTTTAAAGGCGTGAGTCACCATGCTTGGCTGTTTCCAGTGTGGCCTTGAACTCACAGAGATCCAGGCGGATCTCTGACTCTGGAATGCTAGGATTAAAGGCGTGTGCTACCACTGCCTATCCTCCATGTTTAATATTGTGGCTGTTCTGTTCTCTGACCCCCAGATAAGTTTATTAGAGTGCACAATATTTTGTGGAACACAATACCACCACATTATAGTTCTTTACAAAGGGACTGTGGAGTACAGACATTGGCTAGTGGCCTCATGTCACAGAATTAGTGATGTCACTGAGACTTTAATCCAGGGCCATGGGCTTTTCCATGAGGTACCCTTCCAGTGTGTCTTAGGACAGTGAAATGAGGAAGTCTTCTACCTTGACTTTTAAAGCATGTATCAGCCTTGGTGCTGAGTAAGAGGATGTAAGTCCCTTCCTGGGGTTTCATGGAGGATTGGTTCAAGAACCACTTTCTGATTCCAGAGTCTAATGATGATCAAGTTTCTTATGTAAAATGGCATAGAATTTGCATAAAGCTTATGCCTAATCTCCTGTGTATTTTAACCGGTCCTTGAATTGCATATAGTAGCTAATGGAGTGTAAATTCTGGGTAAATTATTGTTATAGTGTGATGTGTAGGAGAGAGAAAGGAAGACACCTATACATGTCCAGTGTAACCATCCCCTCCTCCCACTGTGGCGGAAACAGGAACAAATGAGCCAGTAGGAAGCCAGAGGAAGTAAATAGCAGAAGAGAAAACATGTGGAAGCTGATGGTGATGGGGGGATGCAACAACCAGTGGGAGGTTTCTTGCATGCTACAGCTGAGCAGCAAGGATCAGAGTATCCTGGACCCCGAGTGCCTCCACAGTGTTGTTGTTAAGTAGTGTGAACCCAGTGCATGAGGCTCACTTCATTTTAACCAGGAACTCATGAGACAAACCCACCTTAGAATCCCAAGAGCAGTGTTTGTAATAAAGGGTGGGATATAGGTGCGAAAACATACCAGAGCCTCCAGCAGAAATATGGTGAAGTACAAACATGAAGAAAAAAAAAAAACCCCACACTGAAGAGAACGGTAACCGTCAGGATTGGCATTAGGTGTGAGTAACCCGTATAGAACTTCTGCAATAGAGAAGTTCTTTCTTCCCAGCCTTTCCTGTGCTTAAGCATCTTCACCTCTGGGAGAAGAACCTTGGTGATGGGAGGAGACAGCTGGCGGCCAGCTTGCTTCTGTGAGGCTTTTCATCAGCTCTGAAGGGATAGCGCATAGAAGGGAAATTCAGCCTTATTCTCCAAGAACCTTTTCTGTATGGTTTCTCTTTAGGACCAGGGTTGGAACTATATTTATTGCCATAGATTTCCAGGCTGTCTGTAATATAAGGTGTGTTTTAATAAAAATGAGTTGGATGGGCAGGGGGAGGTTGGGTTGAAATCAATACATTTTCTGCTTTTTTTTTTAAATTAAAAAAAGTTTATGTGTATGAGTGTTTGCCCGCATGTATGTATGTGGGCCATGTGTGTGGCCGGTGCCTTCAGAGGGCAGGAGAGGACATGGTTTCGTGGAACTTGAGTTCCTGATGATTGTGGGTCCTAGAAATTGAACCTGGGTCCTCTGCAAGAACAGCAGTGCCCTTAACTATTGAGATATCTCTCTGGCTCCTGATTTTATTTATTTTTTTAAAAGATAAATGTAAAATAGTCTGTTTTAGTATTTATTTATTTTTTTGTACTTGGCTTTTTAGGTAGCCCCAAGGAACAATATTATTCAGTAGTTGAGAAAAGCAGTAAGGAATTCAGTCTGAGATTCTGACTGGTGAAAGGAAAGGGCAGCAGGAGGAGGCTGGGACAGGAACGTAGGAGTTGACAGTTGTTCCTGGAACTGGTGGGGCTCGGGTGAATGTTCCAAGTGTCTGGGCAGTGAGTAGATGACTTACTTTCTCACCTCTGCTGGACATCTGAACTACTTAGGAAGCCTATGGAAAAAAAATCAATGCCTGTGGTCTAGAAACTTCATCTTTTTTCCCTCATTGTCTCTGGCACTTGGCACAGGCCCTGCTGTGTAATGAAGACTTAGTGTTTGTTGAGTGAATGAAGGGTTGAATGGATTAGCTTAATGCGTCATTGCTCTTGACAGTTTTGATTGAGCTGTATTTGCACGGGGAAATGTTCCTGCCTTTCAAAATTAGTTTTTGAGGTAAAGGCCTAGGTTTGTAGAGGATGCTGGAAGCATGGTATGGCGTGGGAGTGGGGGATCACTCAAACAGCTAGTTTACATAGTGTGAAACCGCCTGCTCCCTCCATTCACTCATTAATGCATTTACTTACTTAACAGATGTGTTGTATTTGGTGTGGGCTTGACATTCTTAGACACCGCAAGTCAAAGATGCCCTACACAGTGATCCTAGAAGATATGGTTCAGACCCCTGTACCCTTGGGATGCCCTGGGGACATGCAGCACTCCTAAATTAGAAAGCTGTTGGATTGGTGGCCTTACCCCTGCTTTCCTGCAAATTTCGAGCGGCTATTTCTTCTGGCTAATGTTCTACCCAGGACAGCAACTGCACCATCCCCCAGCCTGCTGTCCACAAAAGTTAAATCTGCCCTTGTCTGAAGATACATTGACCTCAAGCAAATAGTCAGGGCATCAGCTGTACCATCAAGCAAGCTCCACTTGCATGGCTGCCTGCAGAGGTAATTTCCAGGCCCAGCAAGTGACTTTATGGGGCCCACGAGGAAAGTTATTTCCTAGAAAAGTCCCAGCTCACATGAGCTTTGTCAAACTCCCTGTGTTTGTCTACTCCTGGCTGTGAAGAAGAGCAGAAGCACTCATGAACAGCCTCCTTTTGCTTGTTTCCCCTCCTATAGTTCTGGGAACTTGGCAATGGCCTTGTCTTTGCAGAGGTGGAAGCCGAGGCTCAGGGACTACAGGTGTGGAGACGAAGTCACGGCAGATTCAGCTGGAGGTCCAATTGGCTTTTATTTGTGGTTCATTAACCAAACAGCTTCTGGTGACAAAATAGAAGGAGTCACCAGCGAGCAGCGGCAGACAGTAGGTTCCATAAGGTGGAAACAACGGGAGAATCTGGGGTATATCAGGTTGGTTCAGGTTATTTATATTCTTGTGACAAGTGAATCCTGGGGTGCTTCATATGATATGAAGGCAGGTAGATTGAAAATTTCTTTTAGGAGAAACAGACCTGTTTGGAAATCTACTTGCTTCCTTAGCATGATTGATTGCATTCTGGTTTGATTAGGATTACTGGTGCCTATTGTGGAAGCCTAGTTCAAAATGGTGACCTCCCATAAACTCTAGTTAACACAAGTAACAGGCCCAACTTCACCCAGATAGTGGAGGAGCTGGGATTGGGATCCTGGATGGGATGAGTCAAGGGTCTACTTTACATTCCAACTGCAGAGATTTTTTTCAGAGCAACAGACACCTTTAGAGCCAAGAGTAACACTAGCATTCACCTGGCCCAGAGGTTTCCAGATGTACCCTAGCTGGCCCTGCCACTTGGAAGCTTACTGGACATGCAAGGGGTAGAGAAATTGTTGTGATGTAGAAGTTCATGCGACTACTTCCACATTGGAACAAGTCATTCAGGACAGCATGATTCTGTGTTCCTGGTCCACAGTCACTCATTTGTGGCTCAGAATAATCTCGGTCATATTCCATTTAAGCTGAGAGCTGTGTTTTGCAACAGTAATTAGTCCTCACCTCTACTTTAAGGGGCAGGGGAGCTAAGGAACTCAAGGAGTAAAGGAAGAGGGTGGAAGCCAAGCTGGCCGGTTAGCTGGTGTTACAGATATAGGTCTTCTGCCAGCATCTTCTGCTCCTGGCCCTTGATGTATTTTAGGATATGTAAAGGTTCAAAGGCTTCCCTGGACTTTGGGTATTTGAAGCCTATTGTGAAAGCAAGTTACTTTTCTAGAAATGAATGACACTTTGGGAGGTCTAAACACAGAGACTGAGGAGCAGAGCAAGGGCATGACAGAAGTTTGAGGTCCAAGGAGGAGAATTTCCGGTAGGTAGACTGCTCTGGTGACCTTTAAGCACAGGAAGGTGTCTAGTTGCTGGCTTGTTTGTCTCTTAGCTAGAAAGACTTATCTTTTCAGTGCTGGGACCTCATGCCTGCTAGGCAAGTGCTCTATCACTGAACCACACCCACAGGTCCCTAGAAATGTTCTTAATCTCAGAAAAGGGTATACTTGGTTTCAGTTTTGCTTAACATTGGCAAGAGAAAGGAAAAAAGACTGGATAAGACAGAGAACAGAAAAGGAGCTAAAGATTGGACCAAGATATGTCTAGAGTCAGCTAAGCCTCCTGTAAGGATCCCCAGTTGTACTGGCTAAAATACTGTGTTTTTAAAGGTTGCTGTGCATCCATTGTTTGCATTTCCAAGCATGTCAATAAGGCAAGAGATCTTGGGAAATGAAGGTAATGGATGCCTGCCACATTCTTCATGATTTGGTCCTGGAAACCTGACAGGGGTGACTTGTGGATGAAGAAAGAACAGACACATGTACAGAAAAGCTGGGATTGAATGGGTTGTGCTTGCTCTGACAGGGGGCACCTATTTCAGAACCCCGGAACTCAGCGAGCTTATTATGTACAGCATAAGGAGGAGGGATTAGCTAGTCTGCATGGAAGGTCTCTGTAGGAGAGCACTCTTAGGCTATAAATGTCAGGGAGGAGTATGTGCAGTCAGTCAGCATTCACACAAGAACCAGAGCAAGGCTTTGGTATGTCCTGGAATCTGACCTGGGGAAGGCTTTGCCATGGGTCTGAGGCATCGGCATCCTTGACATGGCCACGCTAATGTCAACAACATGTGTTCACTCAGGACTTCACTGGCTCCCTGGAGATGCCTCACAGAGTCTTGATTACAAACATCCCAGAGTCTCCCTCTGCAGATATCATGGTTGAGTGTATCTGGGGCTACTCCCAGAGTCAGGATTATTAATTATCTGTCTATATAATTCTGATGTGTAACCAGGTTCAGAGTTAATGACATAGTTTTGCCTTTTTGCATTTAAGGAAATTGAAGCTTGGGGATTATAGTGCTCAGCCCAACACATTACTAGGCCCCTTCATACTTGAGATGAGGGTAGAAGCACAGTCTTGTGACCCACTAGAGTGGTTTGTTCACAAATATGCTTTCTTCCTGTAGAAAACACCTAACACAGCCTCACTTCTGGGACAATGGCTCCCACAAGAGCTCTCTGTTTTTTTATCCGCCCCCCACAGCCTTAAAGATGAGTGGCAGCTCAATGTGAAACCTGGAAGAAAGCAAAGGCAGTACACCTTCAAGATAAGGTGTAGGAAAGGGCTCTCAGAACAGGACGTCATTTGCCTAGGAATACAAGCAAACAATTAATGAGCAAGACCTCACAAACAGCTAGACACGGGATGGGAGACTTCCCTAGGAGTTCTTGGTTAGGGACGTCTACGAACTTCCCAAAACATTAGGGGCGATTGACACTATCCTTGGTGGTCTTCCAGGACCTGAAAGTAAGACCACACACTACAAACACAGGACTTGGAGGAATCGAGCTGGCACTGACCTGTAAACTTCCTACCTGAAGACTAACTCTCGTAGTATCTGATGGTGTTGTGCAAGCTGCCTAGGAAAAAGCAATCAATATTCCTACCCAGCTGTAAAAAGTCATGAACCACAGCAATGGCCATTCTGGCACGATATCATGGTACAGTATCGACACTTTGATCTTTGGCATCACCAACAGTTTTCTTAATTGGGCTTAAGGCCCCAATCAATAGGAAGGAATTCTTGTCTGGTACTGTGACCCTAAGCTAGCTGATAAGGTCATGGACCCTACAGGAGACTCTACTACTGCCACTTTCCAAACCAGTGTAATTGTAACTGCTTTCTGAGTGTGTGTCTGTGTGCCTGGAAAGTGTAACTCTCACCCTCATCAAAGAAGTTTCTTTCTGCAACAGATGTAAACTATTACAGAAATCCACAACTGACCAAATGCGAAGAACAACTGACTGTGAGGGTTCCCATTTCCCTGCATCCTCAACAGCATTTGTTCCCAAACCCCAACTGATAGGTCTATAATACAACCTCTACATGTAAGGTCTAGGGAACATCATGGAAGGAGGGGCAGAAAGAGTGTAAGAGTCAGAGGACCAGGAAATCTGCTGAGACAGTGTCTTCTATATATGACAGGAAGCTGCACCCATGAAATCTGAACAAGGTGATTGCGTACACAGGACCTGAATAATGACAACACCAATTGTCAACATGGATGAGGGAGATCTCACAAGGTCTCACAGAGCTACAGGTAACCAATGGCGGCTGAGAAAGGGAGAATCAATGTTGTCTAGGGAACAAGCTACCCTGGTAGGTTATTTAATCCCAAGTGGTCATCCCTAAACACATCATATACATATAAGCAACATTAATTTGGACTCAGTAGGCTGTGTGTGTGTGTGTGTGTGTGTGTGTGTGTGTGTGTGTGTGTGTTTGGTGGGACAATCAGGAGGAGCTGGCTGGGGAGAGAGAAGGGTGGAAATGATGTCAATGCAGCATTCATGAATAAAATCCTCAAAACACTTTAAAATAAAATTTTTTACAATGAGTATCATGGTTTAACTTCAAATTATGCTACAGAACTACAGACAAAGACAGCTTGGCATTAAAACAAAGAGGTAGACCAATGGGACAGAAGACAGGATCCAAAACTAAACCATCAAAGCTACAGCCACCTAATTTTTGACAAAGGTAACAAAAACATGCAGTGGACAAAGCCTAATCAATGAATGGAGCTGGCCATCCTGGATCGCCACCCGCAGAAGAATGAAACTAGACCCACATCTCTTACCCTTTATAAAAAACCAACTTGAAGTGGATCCAAGATGTTAGTTTAAAGCCCAAAGACGAAACTGCTAGAAGCAGACAGGGAGTGCCCTTCAAGATGTTTGTGTGGGAAAGAACACTATGGACAGAAGTGCAGCAGTACAAGAGCCGGCCCACGGAGCCAACAGACGGGCTACCTGAAATTAAAGTTTCCACACAGCAAACGAGACTGTCGGCAGCAGCACAAAAGAGCCAGCAGAGTGGCAGAAATCTTCTGCAGCCAGACCTCAGATAGGGGCTGACAGCCAGAACCTAGAAAGAGCCCCAGAAATGAAAAAGCAAAGGAACAAAACTGTCCATCAACCAATGAGCTAGTGAAGCCAACTGTCAAGTTATCAAAAGGAGAAACACAAATGGCCGATAAGTACTTACAAATGTTTTCAACATCCCTAGTCCCTAGGGGAAATGCAACTATTTTGAGATACCACCTCACCCCAGTCAGGATGACTATCACTAAGAAATCTAAGAACAAATGTTAAAGCAGATGTGGGGAAAGAAGAGCCCTTATGCACTGATGTGTGTAATTTAATACAGCCATTGGGGAGATCAGTGTAGAGGTTCCTCAGAAAACTAAAAATAGATCTACCATATGACCCAGTTATCCCACTCCTGGGCATGCGCACAGGACTCTGTATCTTACCACAGAAACACTTGCACATCCATGATTATTATTGCTGCATTTACAATAGAATGTCAAACCAGCCTAGATGCCCATCAACAGATGAATGGATAATGAAAATATGGAATAAACATACAATGGGTTATTATTCAGCTGTGGAAAAAAGTGAAATCATGGAATTTGTAGAAAAATGGGTGGATGTGGAAAGTATAATATTAAACAAGGTGACTCCAATTCAGAAAGACAAAAACCCCATGTTCTCCCTCACACATGACCCTAGCCTGTAATGTATGTATATATGTAAACAAGTGTAACTGTGGGGAACGTCTAAAAATCTGGAAAGGAGACCAAGGGAGGAAGATATTAGATGATGAGGAAGGATGGAGGGTGCGCAGAGGACACAATGGGGCCTGAACAATAAAAGAAGCTGGGGGGAGGGGCTACAGAAAGGGACCAGAGGTAACAGGGGATTGGGGGAATGGGGGAAGAGAGAATCACAAAATACGTCATATGGTGGTATCTAGCATATTCCATGCTGATTTTAAAAGTCTGCATTAAAAAAAGAGTGTCATGTCAGTAGCTTTGCATCAAGGACTTTCGTGTCCTTCCCTTGGGTCTGGGGTTGGCCTCAGGTACCTGACCTCATGCTGGAGTTCTGCCCACCAGTGAGGTAAGTGATAGCCTTCTAGACAGAGAAGCATTTTTTTTTAAGAGAAAATCCTTTCTGGATCTTTACAGCTCTTAGGATCCAATGGTCCCTTTTGTTCTTGGACAAAGAGGATTCGCACTGATAAGCACTTTTGATTTTAAAATTTAGAGTAAGCAGTTGACAGCTACCATCAGCCATTTGCCCTGCACTTTCTATTGTCTTTGCTTTACCAACAAAATGACCCTTCAGCATTTCCAGCTGCAGCCAATTGCAGCTGACTCTGTACCACTCTGGAAAAGCCAGCAAATGCCAGGACCAAGTTTCTGCTTACTCACCAGTGACCTTTTCCCTTGAGTCCTCCATGTTGCTGCCAAGGACTTCCTGGACAGCAAGCCAGGCCTTTGCTATTTACTACTCCTGTTGGCTCCTGCTGTATACAGCACAAAGCCCACCCTGTTCCCGTCCCTCCTAACCCACCTCCTTCTACCCCTGCTTTCAGGCCTGCGCTTGCCTCTGTATCTCCAGCAGCAGAGGCAGTTAGTGATTTGAGGGGTGGGGTATGCAGCTGCAAAGCAGACTTTGAAGTAGCACTGTATTGCAGGGAAAGACTGGACCCCGAGGGCAAAAGAAAAACAACAGCAATTCTATTTCCTAGACAGAACATTGTGTATATCTGTATTCCCTGAGAAGTCTCCACTGGGTGGCTTTTGAATTCTGCTCACTGATGCTCAATAATATCACATGCTCTGGTTCTCTTGATGTCACTTGTCTCTTTGCAGCCAGACTGGCAGCTGTCCAGTTGTATTTCCTTCTGTCTTCACATCTAGCAAAGCTCAGACTCAAATCAGTTCTTGATCAGCATTAGCTGAACAAATGAAAATTTACTTACCATGGCAAAATTATGTTGTTACTTCTCTGCGCTGGGGGAGAAGAGAGCTGACCTTGGGTTTGTGACCTTTGTTGCATTTAGAGACCAAGATGAGCAGTACAGGTGGCCTTGGTAACAAGTCACTGGCTCTGAATGTCTTCTGAGTCCTTCTCTCCCTCGCAGTTGGGGCTGCATTTTGCTTTTTGTTCACTAGGGTTTGGGTGCAGTATGGCTGGTGAGCTGGGTCTATATTTCTGGGAGTTCTTGCTTAAGCCTTATCTCGTATGGCTTCCTGTAGTCTCTGGTTCTATTGAAGATGTGATGCGTCATTGTCTATGTGACCAAGGTCTAGTATTACTCATCTTCTACTATGGCCTTTGCATTGTGGAGGACTGCCATCATCAAATACCAGAGACTGTGTATCTTAAGCAACAAACATCTGTTGCCTCACAATCCAGGAGGCAGGAAACCCATGTTGGGGCATAACCCAGTAGTTACAGTGCTTAGCCAACACACATGAAGTCCTGCCTTTGATTCCCAGCACCACACAAACCAGACATGATGGCACATAGCCTGTAATCCTGATACCATAGAGGTGGAGGCAGAAGGATCAGAAGTTCAGGGTCATCCTGAGCTACACAGAGAGTTTGAGGCCAACTTGGGCTACATGAGACGGGTCTCAAAGTGAAAATCTGAGATAAGAGTGTCATCAGGTTTAGTTTGTCCTGAGACATATGGCTGTCTTTCTTCCTCCTGGATCCTCACATCTCTTTTCTCTGAGGGCACCTGTGTTCTAATCTCAACTCCTTTTTTTCTAACCAGTTTTATTTTTAAAATAATACAGTATAAATTTTGACTTTTTATTCAATTCTATGAATTTTATTTTATTTTTATTTTTTCACCTTTTCTTATTTTTCCTTTTATTGAACATATATTCTTTTCTCACATACTATATCCTGATTACAGTTTCTATTCCTCTCTATTCCTCCCAGTTCCTCTGCAACTCCTGCTCCCAATTCAGATCCACTACCTTTCTGTCTCTCATTAGAAAAGAAGAGGCTTCTAAGAGATAATATTAAAGTATAGCAAAATAAAATATAATGAGAAAAAATATCAAAGTTGGATAAGACAAACCAAGGGAAGGAAAAGAGCCCAAGAGAAGGCACATGAATCAGAGACCCACTCATTCACACACTCAGGAATCCCATAAAAACAGTAAACTGGAACCTAGAATGTATACACAGATGACCTGGTGCAGGCCCTGTGCATGTTGCTTCAGTCTCTGAGTTCATATGTGCTTTGCTCAGCTGATTTAGAAGGCCTTGTGTTCTTGTGCTCCCCATCCACTCTGTCTCCTCTTCTGAGAGGTTCCCTATAATCTCAACTCCTTATAGCAATGCTGGCCACATTGATTAAAGCCCATCTTGTTTTGTTTTTGAGATGGGGTCTCACTATGTAGCTGTCCTGGAACTCACAGAGATCCACCTGCCTCTGCCTCCTGGGTGCTGGGATTAAAGGCGTGCACCACCACCGCCTGGTTTAAGGCCCATCTTAATGATCTCAAGTTAACACTTTGAAAACCTTATCTTCAAATACTCCTGTGTATTGGGGATAGGACTTGGACATGAGTTTGGAGAGAATGAATTTCAGCCCCTATAGACCAGTAGGCTTTTCTCATTGTTTCCATGGTAATTCGCTGTGCTGCAGTGAGCATCCTTGTGCATTTCTCTGGTACACACAGTGCGTGTGACCTAGTATAGACCTAGTATGACAGGGCAGGTAGGGTGAAGCCAAGTGTCAGGTTGCTAATGTAAAGAAATGGATTTTCTAGTAGGTTTCAGCAAAATTGCCACCCATTTGAGGCCAGCTAAGGCTATAAGTGAGATTGTCTTAAAAGGCAACAAAAAGAAATGGAATGTCAATGTGCCTGCATATTCTAGTTTCCCAGATGGGTGTGTGACCCCACCCTCTCTTTTCTCTGCAATATGGTATGGCTTTCCCTTACCAGCACTCATATTAGTACTTGGTACCTTTATGTGTGTGTGTGTGTGTGTGTGTGTGTGTGTGTGTGTGTGTGTGTATGTGTGTGTGTGTGTGTGTGACCATCCTATGTGTGCAGGTGCCTTTCTTTGGCACTGCCCATCTTGTGTTTGGAGACAGAGTTTCAAACTAGCCTGGAGCTTACCAAGAAGGCAAGGCTGGCCAGCCAGGGAACCCAAGGAATCCTTCCTTCTCAGCCTCCCCAGGACTGACCACACAGGACTTTTTTCCAGGTTATAGTACAAAATGGCTAGGAAGTCACAGCAGCAGGAGCTTGAAGGAATTGGTCATACCATATCCATACTTGGAAGGAGAGAGCAATGAATGAATGCATGCTTGCTAGTCATCAGCTCACTCTCCCTCATTTTTCCTATACAGCTAAGAAACCCTTGGTTAGGGAATGGTGCCACCCACAGTGGATGGGTCTTCCTACATTAATGAACATAATCAAGATAATTACCCATCCACAGGCTGACCTGATCTAGACAGTCCTTCACTGAGACACCCTTTCCAGCAGATTCTAGATTGTGTCATGTTGACAATAAAACTAAGAATTATACCAATTAGCCCTTATCAGATTTTGATTCATTTATTTATTGTCAATCTGATTATTGTAAAAAAAATTTACAGAGGAAGAGTAATTTTCCTTCCATGATCTGGCCTCAGCTCTTGAATTCTGTTTTCTGGAAGCAGCCACTGTTTTCTATTGTAGCTGGTCTGACAATTCTCTATGTGGAATCTGTGTTAGCTTGTTGCAAATATACCATATTATAAGCATTTCTGCATGTTGTTATATAACTTCCCGAGTATTTTTTTTTGTTTTGTTTTGTTTTGTTTTTCGAGACAGGGTTTCTCTGTGTAGCTTTGCGCCTTTCCTGGAACTCACTTGGTAGCCCAGGCTGGCCTTGAACTCACAGAGATCCGCCTGGCTCTGCCTCCCAAGTGCTGGGATTAAAGGCGTGCGCCACCACCGCCCGGCTAACCCGAGTATTTTTTTTAATTAGTTTTTATTTATTATTGTGTGTGTAACTTGTGTACATGAGTGCAGGTATGATTATGCCACAGCTAGATTGTGAAGGTCAGGAGACAACTTGTGGGAGTCAGCTCTCTCCTTCGGTGGGCTCCAGGGATTGAACTTAGGTCATTAGGCTTGGGTAGCAAGTGCTTTTACCCACTAAGGCTTAGTGACCAATCCATCTCACCAGCCCCTAAGAATTGTTTTTAATGTCTGTACAAGTCCATGGATGGGAGTATCATGGATTCATGAAATAGTCCCCAAATGTTTGAGCACTTGGTTAATGGTTCGTTGATGAAAGATAACTCTAGGAAAAATGGAAAATACAGCTACAGTAAGGCATCCATTCCCTCAGTGACAGTCAACATTTCACCATATTTCTAGTTTTTGTTTTTTTAAATTTTTATTTTTGGTTGTTCTTTTAGAGAAACATTTCTTTTTACAGAAGTTTAATACCCCTCGAGCATTGCATGGATATCTCATGCTGAGGAAACTCCCATTCCTTTCTACTCCAGGAAGCATAATAGAGAGTGAAAGTGAAGGACACTAAAGTGAGTGCTTGGCTTCAGTGTGTCTGCAGTGTGTTTAATTTTCGCAAGGTCAATCAATTGCGAGCCTTTGCTGTTTAACTACTGTTACTCAGAAATTACTTTGGCCTATCTTACTGTCCATCATGACTTGGGGACAGAGCTTCTCCGAATCACTCCGTTCTCCAAGCAGAAAAGGGCGCTTTATTTGCCCTCTCAACAAGCAGGTTCATTTGTACAGGGAAAATGCACCTTCAGGGCAAATCAGTTCTTTCAACCCACTATCTCCAAACCTACCAAGTGCTGATAGAGAGATTACTAATTCATTGTTTCAATAAAAACATTAGGGAAAAGA
>CABHPR010132216.1:2739-15208 GCA_902168415.1 Peromyscus melanophrys | reverse complement strand
TGTGTGTGTGTGTGTGTGTGTGTGTGTGTGTGTGTGTGTGTGTGTGTTGGTGTGAACCGGCTCTCATGTAGCCCAGGGAGTCCCCATGTTCTTCAGGGACCAAGTGCTGTGACAGCAGATGTGATGTGGTCCACTGTGATTCTGTGGATCAAACCTAGGCCAGGGACAGCCAGGCAAGCACTCTAGCAATAGGACATTTCCAGTCTTTAAATTCTCTAAGTGACCAATTCAATTGCTAAGAAGAATATGTTACTATGTAGCTGGAGCCTTCTGGAAAGGAACAGAGATACACAATAGTCCCCTCCTTTAAAGTCAACCCACATGGTCTGTTTTTCCTGCACAGGAAACATGCCTCTGGAAGGTTTTCTATGCTAGAGACTTTAAAAACAGCACTCAGCCTACTTTAACATGCTGCCTGTGGTCCCTGGCCTACTTTAACATGCTGCCTGTGGTCCCTGGCCATTGTCCACTCTCGCTCCTTGAGGGCCTTTCATCTGCAGTGGCCCTTTGGCCAATGTCCACCCTCACTTTTGAGCATGCCTCCCTTCATTTTCTAAGAAACCTGCCAGTCTTCTACAGGACAGGATGTCTCTTGTCTGAATCCATCTGGCAGACATCAAGGGACTAGGATGCTGGGGCAGGAGGGGACACAGAGAGATCCCAGAGCCTGCACTTCTGACTGGTTGGAATGGAGTCTTTCCTTTGAAGGTCAGAGCAGGTTCAGATGAGGAGAGACAAGGGAAAGGGGTGTGGCCCTCCTTTGGGTCTGTGCTGGGAACTACACAGGGGCTAGCTCACCCACACCTGTAATGTCTTTTTTAGTGGGCACAGTGCTGGTGAGCAGGCTAAGGGTAAGAGAGGTGCAGCTCTTCGTCTGCTGTAGGAGGAACTAAGGACACACAGTTGTGACTCTGAGTGTCCCCATCTCTCCAGAGACATATGAGAGGAAGCAGGCAGTGAAAGTGGCAGTGATTACCTCATTAGGAGAGTTGTCACGTGACCCAGGGAAGCAAAAGAAGAGTCACCAGAGCATGGAAGTGCAAAGCTCATCTGAGACTTGTGATTTATAGATGAATGAGGCTGCAGGAGGTGGTAGATGTGGGGTGAGGGGTGAGGGGAGTGATGCCCAAGGCCAGTTAGAGGATTTTCATCCTACAGAGTCTGTTTCACAGACCTAGCTATTAGGACCAGAGGAAAGGTAACAAGGACAGAGACCTGGATTATTCAGTTCAGAAGTTCTCCAAGTTCACCACGCCTTGATTATTCTTTCCTCAGTGGTATTTGTCACTTACATGTTCCTATGACAAAGAGGAGCACAGTGGTCCTTGGGACCAGACACACACAGCAGAGAGTCTCCCTAAGGGAGAATGAATGCCCACAACCTTCACACACAGCAGGGAAGGCATTAGGTTCAGGAACTTGCTCTTGGACATGTGGTTCCCTCATGCCAGCCTAGCCTAGGTGGACTGAGTCTCCCTTCAGCACTGACTTGGTCTCCTGTGGCTGGGAAGGCCGTGATGACCTACAGCACCTGAGGGCTGGTGTTGTGCAATATTTGTTTAACTATTTAAGATGTGTTGTGTTTGTATAACTATATAAAGATGTATTGCTGTTTTACCTTGACTGCCTAAGGCACCTGACTTTTCTAAGAAAAAGCTGAATGGCCAACAGCAAGAGAGGAGGTATTGGCGGGACATCTGGGCAAGAAGAGTAAGTAGGAGGAGGAATTTTGGCTCCAGAAAGAAATAGAAAGAGAAGCCAGGGAGACACCAGAGGCAAGATAGACAGACAGACAGGGAGGAAGCAGTAAAGTAGGACATAAAGAATGAAAGAAAGGTAAATAGCCCTGAGGTGTGGTGATAATTTATTTGTGCTGAATTGTGATTTTATTTGTATGTTAATAAATAAAGTTTGCCTAGAGATCCGAGGTCATAGTGAGACAGGAACAGAAGTCAGGCAGTGGTGGCCCATGCCCTTAATCCGATCACATGGTAGGCAGAGTCTCTGTGTGGTCAAGGACACAATCAAGCATGGTGGCCCTAGCCTTTAATCCCAGTACCAACCATAGAGACCTGGAGGTCTGTATAGACAGGCAGTGACTAGGAAGTCATGTGGCTGGGCTTAGTGCCACTGAGAAGGCAGAACAGGAGAGCAATAAAAACACAAGTCACATAGGAAGAAGGTCTCTCTGGGGAAGTGACAGCGGCAAGGTGGTAAAATAAGGTAGTTGTGACTTTCTGATCTCTTTGGCTATTTACCTCTGTATTTGGCTCTGTGTTTCTTATTTACTAAGACTATTTAGAATTTCGTCTACACTGAGGCAAAACACAGATGAATAGAAACAGCTTAATTTAAGGTAAAGGAGCTAGTGGGACAAGTCTAAGCTAAGGTCAAGCATTCATAATTAATAATAAGTCTCTGTGTCTTTATTTGGGAGCTGGTTGACAGCCCAAAGAAAATGCCAGCCAGGGGCTGGGAAGAGAAGATCTGCTCTGTAAGTCAGACAGGAGACAGTGGCTGGTGTCCAGGATGCCATGGAAGGACAGGCAGGTGGTGGACCTTTGATTCCCGAGGGTCAGTGCCTTTACTTACTGTGGGTGGACAGGTCCAGTTGTCCTCACTGAGCATGCTCTTACTTCTTGCCCTAAAGAAATGGGAGACCCTGTCACTGTTGTTTTGTTCCTCAGTTGGGAAGGACCCTGGGAGCAGATGTTTCCTGGGAGCTGCTTGGTGTCCTTACTGTGCATTTACCCCATGGCTGCCACTGCCTTTCTTGGTGCTGCCTCCTTTTCCAATCTAACCAGCCCCTCCTAGCCTTCGATCCTTTTGCCCCATCATATCTGCTGTTTTCTAACTGGTGCTGGGGGTGGTACTTTGGTTAAGTGGGACATCCCGGATCCCAACGGTCTCTTCTTTTCAGTGCTCTGCACATTCTGTCTTCACACCCACACCCCTTCGTCTCCCACTGGTGGGTTCTTCTTTCTCACTGCTTGTCCCAGGGGGCCCTGATGCTCATCCCTGTAGATTCTCTGTCTGACCTTTACATTCTCCCGCTGCTCTTTTTCTTTCTTCCATTCCTTTTGCTTCTTGTCTTTTTCTTTGTGGCGCCTTTTTTCCTGACTGGAAGACAGAGAAATACAATGGGTCTTTTGTTCTAAGCCCTGTGGGAATGGGAATGGCCATGACCAGCAGAGAGTGGGGTTTAGAGAGTGGGAAGGCAGGGATTTAAGGACCCCATGAATTAGTGAGAAGCCAGCACTTAGGAAAGGCAAGAAGAAATCCAGTCTGGAGACAGACAGTCATGAAGAAAACCTTTTTCGTTCCCTAGCAGGGAAGAAGTGGAAGAAGAAATGTCACCGTACTGGTTAAGTTTCTTGAAAACACGAAGTACACCAGGCCTCCTAGGATAGCCAGCCCAGCCAGAACTTCAACAGCCAAGGCAGCAGCAACCAGGACTGACATGGGGAAATTTCTCTGGGATGGTTGATCTGTTATGGAAAGATTCAGAAGAAGGAAGAAAGAATCAGAGTACACAGGCACCTGGGGAAGCTCGCTCAGCATGGTGTGTGATCCCTGTCTGTTTCTTTGTGTTCATTTTCTGTAAGAAGGTTGGCTGGGTGAGCGGAGGCATGAGTCTGAATGCAAAGTGAACTCTAGAACAGCCTGGGTTAGAGAGAGAAACACTGTCTCAAAACAGATCCAGAACCCTCAGCCAGAATATTCCTTGGTCCAACTTCACCCCTGTAGCTAAATGATTTTTTTAACATTTATTTATTTGTTTTGTGTTTGTGTGTCTGTCTGTTTGGGCATGTGCTGTGGATTGTGTGAGGACATCAGAGGACAACTGTGGGAGTCTGTTCTCTCTTTCTACCATGTGGGTCCTGGGGACTGAACTTAGGTGGTTATGCTTGACTGCACCTTTGTCTGCTGAAGCATCCCCATCACCTCACAGTTACTTCTGATCAGAGACCTGAGACTGGAATTCAGGAAAAGATCCCCTTTCCACAGGTGATGTTTAGAAAACTGGGTGTCCATTCAGCAGTGGTGGCACACGCCTTTAATTCCAGCACTTGGGAAGCAGAGGCAGGTGGATCTCTGTGAGTTCAAGGCCAGCCTGGTCTACAGAGTGAGTTCTAGGACAGCCAGGGCTGTTACACAGAGAAACCCTATCTCAAACCCACCCCCTAAAAAAAGAAGAAGAAAAAAGAAAACTGAATATCAGTACCAAATAGCTTTCCCCTAGTACATTCTGCAAAAACAGCGCTAAACAGATCAGAGACCTAAATTAAAGAACTGAAAACGCTAAAGCTTTTAGAAAAAGGTAAAAGCTTCATGGCATTGGATTTGGCTGTGCTTTCTTGACTGTGATAGCAAAGCAGAGGTGTCAACAGCAACCAAACAATAAATTAGGCATCCTGACATGGGAAGACTTCTGGTCATCAAGGGCTTGTCAGCCATCTGATGTTGTACTTTACAGGCTTTAGTTGCATGCTTGTCCAAATCATTCAATGAGACAGAATAACTGCCTCATGAAGAGCAGGTCCTACTGTGGACCTCCGCAAAGCCACTAAAGCCCTCTGCCTGTCGGGAGCTTCTTCCTGAACACAGCTGTCTGTGGCTCAGTAAACTGGCTGTTGAATGCTGCCTCTGCATTCCCAATTTTCTTAGAAACAGCTGTCCTGTCATCTTCCACGTCCTGATATTGCTGGGGACTTTGTGTGAAGGTAACAGTGTCCTAATAGCTCATATCAGCCAGTCAGTCCCAGACTGATTTCTGCCATAGTCCCTCAGGTTATAGAGCCTTTGTCTCAGGACAGGTGGGTGGTTACATTGCTCAGTTTCTCCATTTCGCTGGTACTCAGACCAATCCCTCCACACTCAGGCCAGAATCGTCATGATCTAGGCTCTGACTAGAGCTCTCATTGTTTGCTTAAAAACCTTTTACAATTCAAGCACTTGAGGGGCTGAGTGTTCAACAATCATCATAGTTTCTTGTTCTGAACCTCTATTAAAGCTCCTTCTGGGTGCTGAAACATGCGATACCCTGTGTTAAAGGTCAGACCTAAGGGGGATTCTATCACTCCCACCATATTGCTTCCATGAGTTCTAAGTGAAGCTGTAAGCTCAAAATAAACTTTCTTCTATAGTTGCCTTGGCCACTGTGTCCTTATAGCAATAGATAAGTAACCGAGATACCACACACCCCACACATACGCCACACACACACACACACACACACACACCACACACACACCACACCCCTCCCCACACATACACACACACCACACCCCTCCCCACACATACACACACCACACACACACACACACACACACACACACACACACACACACCACTGCCTGGGATGCAAAGTGAGAACTTATTCTAAAAACCCAACCAGCAACAAATAAAGCAAGACTACTAATAGACCCAGTTATTATTGTGTATCTGGGTTTATGTCCAGAAGAGCTGGATGCAGGGGTGCAGGGATCCCCACAGACACCATCCTCACAACTGTCAGAGAGAGAGAGAGAGAGAGAGAGAGAGAGAGAGAGAGAGAGAGAGAGATGAATAAAAAAATAAGAAAATGTGGCACATCCACACATCAGTACAATTATAAAATAGAATACTATTATTTAAAAAAAATGAGTCGAGCATGGTGGCTTATGCCTTTATTTCTATCATTCAAGAGGCTGGAGCAAGAGTATTGAGAATTCAAGGCTAGACTGAAACAAAAAAAATTAGATTCCTTTCTCAAACAAACCAAAATGGTAAAATTCTGATACATGGTACATAATAGGTAAACTCTGAAAGTATTATGCTACGTGAAGGGAAGCAGATATAAAAGGACTGTTTATGTGTTACTCTGCTCATGTGAGCGGGGTAGTTGGATAAATTGTAGAATGGTAGGTAAAGGGACTGAAGGAAGAAGAGATGGGGGACTATTGTGTTTATATGTGACTGTATGTGTTCATGTGTGCACATCTGTGTGGAACCAAAAGCTGATGTTGAGATCTTCCACAACCACTTGGCCACTTGTTTTCTTATTCTCTTTCTTTTTTTGAGACAGAGTCTCAAAATCTGTAGTTTACCAATTGGCTAGATTGTCTGGCTAGTAAGCTCTAGGAATCCTCCATCTCTGCCTTGCCATTTCTTACCACACCTGGTTATACGTGGGTGATGGCAATTCACACACATGCTTGTCACTGTCTGTCCCCAGAGCTAACATTGAATGGCTCTAAAGGTTTGCATGTTAAATGATAAAGTTATGCGAATGGACCATGGCTACACAGCACTGCAAATGTACTTTACACCACTGAAAAATAGCTAAGACAGGAAATATCTTATATATATTTTACCACAAAAACAACATACAGAAAAGAATCTTGTGCAAGGTCACATTGTGAATGGCAGACACAGGAAAGGAAACGATGCCTTCTCCATTCACATTCCATCCAGAGCCCTAGATCAAGCCAAACACAGGTTAGACATATTCAGAAGAATCCAGATGTGGGGTGCACAACTGTAGGAGCAGCACCTGGGAGGTGGAGGCAGGAAGATCAAGAGTTCAAGACAATCATCATCTACATACTATGAGGATGCCTGGGCTGCATGGGATACTGTACCCCCAAAACAAAAAGACTCCAACGAAACAAAACATTCCAGAACAATTATCTCTGCACTGAAAACTGCACAGACATTTCCTGGCATCATTTCTCACTAACAGACTAGTGCTCTTTGTGTGGGAGTCTGTCAGAGGACCAGCTCAAATCCATCAAAGGGTTCTTGCGGGGAGGAGAGAGAAATAAGGAAGTATTAGATAGAAAGATAGGAGAGGACAAGAAAGACAGAGACACAGAATAGCTTTGGGAGGGCCCTGGGTCAATACCCAGCCGCCTTGAGGTTTATTCCAAAGGACTTTTTATACAATGCCAAGGGGAGAGGCAAAAAACCTCCCCCTTTCAAGATCAAAGCACAACGTACAGCTAAGTGTAGACCCTTCAAAACACCTGGTAGCTATGCCCATGGCCAAATCATCCCATTATGCAGCCCTGCTGGGTAAAGCAAGCTCAGATTCTCTCACCTTGAGTAAAGCTCAAAGTGGAGACTCCAACACTTTGCCTTGTGCTGGCACTGTATGACGTGCTGGAATCTGAATATGATGTACAGTATGTGGGATGGCTTGCAGACTTACATGGAAACACTGATATTTTGCAAGGAACTAGAGCATCTACAAATTCTGATGTCTGTGGGCTTCCTGGATATCAAGGATCACATGCCTGATGCAGAGCTTAACCCTTAACCACTTTGTAATTGGGTTTACAACTTTGGTTTTATTTGCATTCAAACAGTTTGAAGACAGGGCCTTACTCTCTATCCTCCTGCCTCAGCCTCCTAAGTGTAGGGTAATAGGTAGGTGCTACATTGATTTACTATATTGGTGTCTCAGGTGATAGTCTCCCCCCTGTGTCTGTCATCTATTTTGCACAGTGTTAGTAAAGAATCCCCCAATAAGAGGCCTTGGAGATGCTATGGAAAAAAAACTATCTGAGTTGGATCCCTATAACCCAGGTAGAGGTGGAAGGAAGGAAGCTATTCTATAAAGTCTTCTGATCTTCACACATGCACCATGGTACTGTGCTCTACCCAATTATAGTAAAATAAAAGTGTAAGATGTCCCCTGTAAGATGTTGGAGGAAGAGAACTTGGGTCACTCACAAAGTACGTCCAGCTGACTGTGTCACATAACTTGGAAATGAAGGGGTTGGAGACCTCATACTGGTATGCCCCAGCATCATCCTTTGTGATTGGGCATATGGTGAGCCTTTTATTATTCCAGGAGAACATCACCCTGTCTGTAGCCTTCAGTCTCTCATTATTGAATGTCCACAATATCGAAATGCCGGTATTCTCTGATACACAGGTCAGGTCCACCAATTGGTTTCTAGGAGAGTTCTATTTATTATTTGGATATGGGGCTTCAGCAAATTCTCTGTGAACAAATAGAAGAGAGAGCCAACTAGAGGAATCTTTCTGAAAAGGTTTCTGCCAGCTCATGGGGGCCAGAGTGTAAGTGTAAGATCACCCAGAAGTTGTCTCCAAGTCTGGAGCTGTCCTGTCTCAGTTCAATAGACAGTCTATAGGAAGATTGAGAGACCCACTTGTATCCCCAATCATCTACTGTGTCCCCTGAGTTGACCCCAGGGCATGTCTCTAGCTTTCATATCAAGAATCTCTTTTAGGCTCTAATGTCCAACATTTTCACCATCAGGGAATACTTGACTCCTTTTGAATGCTCATTAATTTTAAATTTCCATACAAAATAGTACATTTCATTACGACACTTCTGAGAAATAGCTGCCATACTTTGCTCACACTCATTCTACATCATTTGTCCCCTCCCTTCTTGCTGGTCACTCCATCCTGCCGAATTGTCTCCCTTCACTTCTCATAGTCATATATACATACATACACACACATAAATGTGTGTATATGGGTGTCTGTTATCCGTGCCACAGTGGACATAGGTGTGCAGGTAACTCTGTGGTGTGATGACTTAGAGGTTTTTGGAGTAGACATTCAATTATGTGTAGTCCTGTTTTAGTTTTGAAGACCCTCTACTGATTCCACAGGTTCCATAGAGTACTTAAATTTCCACACACTGTCGGAGACTGACCTAGGCCTGTGTGAATTAGATCTATTGTGCTTTGAATTTCTGCCAAGAGGCTTGCAAAGACAGGATGGCCTTGGCCTAACTAAGAAGTATACTTTTTAGATATAGCCTTGAACAGTAATCAGCCAGCTACAGAGCCTGGGAACCAAAGAGACTTCACCTCCCCCCGACCACTCTGACTTCTCCTGAAAATTTTCCACTCTCCTTTCTCTGCCCCTCCCTGCCTAAAGCCTTGTATAAAAGCATCAGCACTCAGTCAATAAACGGAGCCTTGATGCAACTCAGATTGACTCAGTTTCTCATTTTGCGCTTGGCTTCCTTCCTTTCTCGTTCCCATTGGCTTTCAGGTGTTTCCTGGCTCGAGACCCACAAATAACTGGACCTGCTGGAAAGGTCAACACACAGTATGTAAAGATGCTTGCCCCAGCAATTTCTCCAGTATTTGCTATTTGTTTCCTTTCTGACTGGGGTGAGAAGGAATCCCAGTGCAGTTTGCATTGCATTTCCCTGCTGCTAAAGTCCTGTATGTCTTCCATGCATGCTTCTATGGCCACCTGTTTCTTCATCAGAGGCATTGTCTCAACTCACTTGCCTATTTATAGATGACATGATTGTTTTTTGTTGTTGTTGTTGTTTTGTTTTGTTTTTTTTGTTTTTTTTTTGGTCCATAACTTTAGCTTTATTGAAAACTTAACACCAAACAAGAGATCAAAAACTATGGAACACTTTAGAAATTTGGGTCTCATCGTTGGTTAGGAGCATGTTAATCTCTTCTCTGTCATTCCAGTTCCAGCATATGTGCTGACGGGTACCCCATGTCACAGAAGTGCCTTGCACACAATGGCAGAAGCTTTTTATGGGCATTTTGGGAATCGTTTTAAAAAAGGCTTTTAATTTCATGTGAAAGTAATTAAATTATTTTTTAAATTTTATGAATGGTTTTCAAAAATTAAATTAACGGGCTGGAGAGATGGCTCAGTGGTTAAGAGCACAGGCTGCTCTTGAAGAGGATGTGGGTTTGGTTCCTAGCACATACACGGTGGCTCACAATTGGTAACTCCAGTTCCAGGGGGTTGAATGCCCTCTTTTGGCCTCTGTGGGTACCAGGCATGTAAGTGGTACACAGACATACATGCATGTAAAGCATGCTCACCCCCCCATACACACAAAAAAAGAAAGAAGAAAAAAGAAGAAACTGAAGCCAGCAACTCATGCAGCAATTTTGTGTTTTATTTTATTTAAAAGATTTTACTTTGTGTGTGTGTGTGTGTGTGTGTGTGTGTGTGTGTGTGTGTGTGTGTATGTGTGTGTGTATGAGTACTCAAGGAGGCCAGAAGAGCTCAATTAATCCCCTGGAGATGTATAGTTAGTTGTGAGCTGCCAGTGTGCAACAAAACAATGAAACTCAGGTCTTCTGTAAGAGCATCAAGTACTCTTAACTACTGAGCCATCTCTCCAGCCCCTCAAATAGCAATTTAAAAAACCAATCATGAAAACACAGCTGATACACTAATTTTTATACATACCAGACAAGAAATGACAATAGGAAATATTAAAGGCCTTTGTCTCCCACAACTGAACAAACACATTTGTGTAAGAGCAAAATCCTATCTCTTTTGAAAACAGGCTCTCATGAGCTCACTATACAGCCACGGCTGACCTTGAACTTGGGATCCTCTTGCTGCCACCTCCCATGTGTCAGAATTACAGGCTTGTGCTACCATGGCCAGCTATAAGACGTTGTATGAACTCTATGAAAACCGCAGTGTATTGCATATTGTGGCCTGGAAGCTGAGCATGAGGTGAGGCCATACAGTGCGCATGAGCAGTACAAAGTGTGCACACTGCATGTTGGGAACCAAGGTTACAGTGAAGCAGCATGTGCCTGCGCTGTAGGAACATGTCTGGTTCATTCCCTGCATGGGTCTGCACTGATGTCTGGTGGTTGCAGGTTCAGAAACCACTTGTGGTTGCCAATCTTCTCATGAGCCCCTTAGGCTGTGTTGACTTCTACTTGGGAAATTGGTCTCTATTCTATGCCTTTGATGGTCAAGTCTGCTTTTGTGTTCCTGTCCCGCTGTTACGCCACTGCGTCTCTGAAGTGAAAATTAAAGTCAATTATGTGATGGCTCCAGGATGGCTCTTTCTGTTAAGAAATTCTGGATCTTTGCAAGTTCACCTAAATTTTTGGATTTTTAAAAACTATTTCTGTAGAAAAAAATAAGAATTTTGATGAGGAATTTCTCTGAATCTGTAGCTTGCTTTTGGGGACACAGCCCTGTTTGGAATAATTTTATCAATCATGATAATGTAACATCTTTCTATTTTTAAATGTCCTCATATTTTTTCCCCTTGAATATTGTCATGTAAATCTGAAATGTTACCCAAGCCTCATGTTTGAAATATTTGGTCCCCATCTAGTCATACTGTTTTGGAGGTTGTGGAATTTTTAGGATAGGTGTGTTCCTGCTAGCAGATATAGGTCAGTCATGGCAGGCCTTTGAAAGCCCCTTGAAATCCCAGAAGGTCTAGCTCTCTCTGCTTTCTGACCTGCCAGGATTTGAACGAGCTAAGGTACAAGCTCCCACCACTTTGAACGAAACATCCCTAACATACATTCCCCTTTTTGCCGGTTAGATTTTTGTCAACCTGACATAAGCTAGGGTCATCTGGGAAAAGGGAACATCAGTTGAGAAAAGGCTTCCATCAGATTGGCAAGTAGAGCATTTTTTTAAATTAATGCTTGATGTGGAAGTAACCAGCCCACTACGGGCAGTGCCACTCCTAGTAAGTGATCCTTTGTAGTATAAGAAAGCAGGCTGAGGCCTGGCAGCTTGGTGGCTCACGCGTTTAATCCCAGCACTTGGGAGGCAGAGTCAGGTGGATCTCTATGAGTTCAAGGTCAGCCTGGGCTACAGAGTGAGTTCCAGGACAGCCAGGGCCACACACACACACACACATGCACACACACGCACACACGTGCGTGCACACATGCTGAGCAAGATAGCAAGCAGCATTCCTTCATAGCATCTGCTTCTGTTCCTGCCTCTAGGCTCCTGTCTTGTTTGAGTTCCTGCCCTGAATTCCCTCTGGGATGGACTCTAAACTGTAAACTGAAATAAATCATTTCCTCCCCAAATGGCTTTGGGTCGTGGAATCTTACTGGAGAGATGGAGAATAAACGAAGAGTCCCCCACGATGAACAGATCCCCTGAATCTGCCAGTCAAAAGAAGTCTTTCCTTATGTTGCCCCTGTCACACCTTCCCAGAGAGAACAAATGTCAGAGAAAGCTGGGAGTATGAGTGCGGTCACCGCTGTCACAAACCTGACCGTGTGGGGGGGGGGCAGCTTTTGGAACTGGGCCGTGGGATGAGTGGGAGAGTCCAACTGTGTCTGGAGAATGGACTAACCTGTGGCAGGGAGGAAATGGAGGGAACACAGCATTCATTCAGCAGCATGGGTTCCACTGGAAGTCAGGTTTACAGTGAGGAGCAAAGAGCAGAGAGGAAGCATCTGTGACAGCTCCTGCTCTGGTGGGGTTGGCTACACATCTCTGGCAGCCAGCAGAACTTGGAGTCATCCTGAGGTATTATGTATATAGAACTCAAGATTCCAGGGTGACCAGGACTGTTGGAGGTGCTCCTGAGGCAGATGGCACCATAGGATTTAATGTATACTGTGTTGGGTTTCTTTCTCTTTTTAAAAAATTTCTTTTAAAATTGCTTATCAATCTCTCTCTCTCTCTCTCTCTCTCTCTCTCTCTCTCTCTCTCTCTCTCTCTCTCTCTCTCTCTCTCT
>CABHPR010132215.1:10638-25100 GCA_902168415.1 Peromyscus melanophrys | reverse complement strand
AGAGAGAGAGAGAGAGAGAGAGAGAGAGAGAGAGAGAGAGAGAGAGATCATCCATGTCCACGTGTGTGCCTAGGTGTGGGAGTAATGAGGCCTGAGGAGGATGCTAAGTGCCCTACTGTATCACTCTCACCTTAGTATTTGAGACAGGCTCTCTCACTGAACTTCAGACTAGACTAGTAGCCACCAAAGCCCCAGCCATTCTTCTGTCTTTGCTCCCCAGAGTGCTAATGTTACAGAAAAGCATGTGGCCATACCTAGCTTTTTATGTGGATGCTGGGGATTTGAACTCAGCTCTTCATGCTTACACAGCAATCCTTCCAGCTCCCAAAATGCTTTTGTTATAGACCAGTCAGTATACTTTTCTGAGCAATGTACGTGTCACAGCTGTTAACTTGACACAAATCTAGAGTCACATGGAAGAGGGAACCCCTAAGTGAAGAATTGTCTCAATCGGATTGGCTTGGGGCCATTTCTGTGAGGCATTTTCTATTGATGAATGAGATCCTAGCCCACTACGGGTGGTGCTATCCCTAGGCAGGTGGACTTTAGCTAAATAAAAAAGCAGACTGAGCATCAGCAACGTACAAGCTGGTAAGCATCTGCCTTCCATGGTCTCTTCTTCAGTTCCTGCCTTCAGATTCCTGCCTTGAGTTCCTGCCCTGACTTCCCTCGATGACTGACTGTGATCATGACGCGTAAGCCAAACAAACCCTTCCTACCCCCAAGTTGCTTTTGGTCATAGTGTTTGTCACATCAACAGAAAGCTATCTAAGACAATATGCTTCATTTATAGTTGGGGGATTCAGCATCTTTTTGATTTTGCTGTGATGGAGGGGAACGTGCTTTTTTTTGGAAAATGCACTGTATTTTGGGGATAGGGGATCTGGAATTTAGTCTTTACTTGACCTCTAAAATGTGCTGTGTTGACCTTGAACCCCTTGCTGTCTGGTCCCTGATTTCTCCTCCCTCCCTCCCCCTTCCCTCCCTTCCGTATCTTTCCCATTGTTGACTGAAGTTCACCCCCCTACATTATTCTATTTTTTCCCTATTAATGTAGAAGTTATAATAATAATGCTATTTCTGATCTCCTATAATTACCATAGAAAATTTGACATGCATATTTAGATTATAATTGTTACCTACAATTTCTGCACCCTCCTCCTGCGCAGTTCCAGGACCCTGAGTACACATTCACCCTGTCCCCGCTTCCAATTCAAACGCACTTGCTCACACGCACACAGTTGTGTTTCTGCGCTTACCGTCTTGGTTACCCTACTTCGGCTTACACCAACCGTTCCTCCTGAGGTTTGTTTTTCAGGACTGAGTGAGGTGCTTGGCTGCAAACTCTGGCTGTTTCCGTGCATCAGAAAATGCCTTTATTCTGCTCTCATTCTTGGAAAGCCATTTCAGAGGCTTTTGAATGCTCAGATGACAGTTGTCCTCCGTCGGCTTTTTGAAGGTGCTGTCCTCCTGTCCTGGTTTCCAGAGTCTTCTAGCAAAAATCTTGCCATCTGTCGACTCGACGTCTCCTCTCGTCAGCCTTTTATCTCCCGTTGCTTTTAAGATTTCCACTTTGTCTGTGATATGCTGTGGTTAGACCGAGGCGTGCTTAGATAGAAATTTATTTATCCCGTTTGGGATTCGTTGAGAGTTGGAGGGTTTTCGACTGTTCTGGAAAAGTCTAAACTACTCTGTCCTTGAACTTGAGTCTCTGCTGTCCTCACACCTCTTTCTGCTGGACCTCCCTGATTTCCTCCAGTCTCTCTTGTATTTTCTATTTCTTTCTCTTTCTCTGAGAAGTGTGGGTTTTAGCTCCTTTCCAGCCCATGGATTCTCTTTTCAGCTGTGTCTCACCTTCTGGCTGATCCTAGCTAGTTAACATTAAACTTTGGATTTCAGTTATGACATCGCTTATTCCCATCGCTTCTTTGTAAAATCGCCATTTCAGCCAGTGAGGTGGTTCCTTCCACCATGTGGGTCCTGGGGAAGTAATTAGGGTTGTCAGTCTTGGCAGCAAGCACCTTTACCCACTGTGCCATATCACTGGCCCTCTTTTAAAGTTTATTACCATCATTATTACTATCATTATTATTCGTGTGTGAGAGTAACAGGTGCACATATGACCTCCATGCATGCGTGGTCAGAAGACAACTTTTGGAGGTCAGGTCCCTCCTTCCACTGTGAGTTCACAAATTGAACTCAGGTCATCAGGCTTACACAGCAAATGCTTTTATTCATTGATCCATCTCACTGTCCCTGCCATACTTTTGGTACCCATTTTTACCTATAAAAATATCACACACACGTTTTCTATCCTATGTGGAAAGTCAGTGTTTGCTAGGTCAGTCTGTGCATTCTCTTTCTGCTGACTGCTCAAAATTTGTGTCTTGTGTGCTTTTGCTTTTTTTTTTTTCCAGAGCCCAGGTTATTCTCAAACCTGTAAGTGCTGAAATTATAAGTGTGTTCCCCCATGACTGGTCTAAATTATACATTCATGTTTTTGTAATTTATTTCCTGTATGAATTATTTTTTAAATTATATTTTTAGACAGGGACTTACATAGCCCAGGTTGGCCCTAAACTCTCTGTGTAGCTAAGGATGATCTTGAACTTCTGATCCTCCTTGCCTCCATCTTCAGAGATTACAGGTACACACCACCCACGTATATGGTGCTGGGAATTGAACCTGGTACTTTGTGTATGCCAGGCAAGCAGGCTACCAACTGAGCTACATCCCTAGCCCCCAAGAAGCTTCTAAACATCAGCATCCACATCAAATGTCTCACAGTCATCTGTAACTCTAGCTCCAAGGGATCTGACACCCTTTTCTAGCCTCCTAGGGCACCCTTAAACAGGTGCACATACACAAACACACAAATGAGCATGACTATAAATAAAAATAAATATATGTTAAAAAATGGAGAAAGGTGCCCATGGATAGAATAGCATGTAGTGTTCTGATACAATGCATTGTGTGATGGCTCCTCACACCCTGCCCACCCTGCCCACCTGCAATGGAGGCTTCCTAGTTCCTTCTTTCTAAAGGGTCACAGTGCCTATATTTACAGGGATCCTCTGTGGCCCCAGCTGGGAGGATACATCTCTAGAGACCACATCTGTTTCTGCCAGGTGCCTCTCCATGTGGGCCAATTTGCTGCTTATATAGCTTTTCAAGACACACATGAAAAACTGAATTCTGGCCCCCAACCCACATGAGGGAGAGGGCATGATTTCCGTGGAGGGCAATGTATGTTTCCCTTTTGTTTCTGCCCTTCCCACCTAGAGCCTGGATGGGCTCTTCTAAGAGCATTATCAGGGGATTTTTACATGGTCTTGACCCAGGCTCAGCCCTTCTCTCCTTCTCTAAGAAGCTACTGGTGGGTTGACCAGTTGTCCCTAGGGAAAACTGGCTTCCAGGGCCAGCTTGTTGTTTTCTCTAAACTTGGTTTCATTTTCTTGCTCTATCAGATCTCTAAAGGTTTTCTTTACTTCCCCACAACGTGATGATACATTAAAAAATCTTCTAAAGCAGTTCACCCACCAACTTAGGGTGTTCTGTATTGGGAGAGGATTTCCAGAAGCCAGTCTTGTGGCCCTGTATTATTCGTCCTTAGTTCACTTAGCCATAGAACAAACCCTTCCTTGGTGTCAATATGGTGTCATGTGACACATCTCCACCTTTGAGAGCTCACCAAGAAATAAGTGAGTGAATGGCATTTACAGAAGGAATTCAAATGATACAGATATAGACTTGTGTCTTTCACTGAGCTCTGATGCCATGCCAGGTACTCTGTGTGGGCTGGCTTCTCTCATCAACTCCATGACCACAATAGTGTTCCAGCTCACAAGTGAGGAAACAGGACCAGAGAGGTTAAGTGACCTGCCCTAGGTCACACAGCAGCAGGACTGAAGAACAATGGGAAAGCAGCCCGTGGGGTCCAGGAATGGGATCTTAGCCCATGTGCTAAGGGATAGTGTCCCAACCATCCCCATCTCCTCTTCCTCCTCCTCCTCCATCCATTCTTTCCTTCCCTGTCACCACCTGGCCCATTGGTGACCTCGAGCTCTGCCTTGATGGTGCCACCTCCCTCACAGCCAGTTCTGAGCAAGGCTCTTCCTTGCCAGAAGCAGCCCTGTGAGGGGGCACGGTGAGGGCAACCTCATTAATATTCTCCTACTGTTACCTTGGCAGGGAGCAGCGAGGCACTGGGAAGGGGCTGTGTATGTGGCAGGAAGGGCTTGTGGCATCACTTCTGAGGGGAGGTGTAAGCCTGGCACTGGGGTTAGGGAGGGTGGGGGGATGGGAGGAGTGCTCAGCAGAGGACCCCAAGGATGGGAGCAATGGCTCAAAATGGCTAATGGGAGGTGGGGTGGGGTATGCGGGACTGTCTGCCTAGGATGGCAGAACCAAGCCATCTCCAAGCTGGGGCTGACTCTATTGGGCCTATAGAGACAGGTGAAGTGTGTTTATTACAACCAGACAGACCAGTATACACACATACACACATGAGAATGTGTTAGAACGTACATGTGCACATCCAACAGGAAACGTGTTATCTCTGTCGATAACATATTAGCTCAGAGCCTTGCTTTCCATCGCACATAGCTGATCCCAGTTATACACAGCTAACCATTTTTAAGTGTCATGTTGTGTCTTGGTGTGGGCTTGTTCTGCAATTCCACACTAAAAGCCATGGATCATGGAGCTGTGGTGAGATTTCTCCTCTATTCCACTCCTTCTCACTCCCCCCACCCCAGCAGAGGAAGCCTCTGCCAACAGGTCCATGCTGTCCCATTGCACTGCTTCTCCTGAGCCATGTGCTCTTAGAGCAGGTGAGAAGCCGGCCACCCCACAGCCCAGTGTGCGTGCACCATGCACCACCTTAGCAGATGGCCTTCCTCAGTGTGTGCGAGCATACTCACACTACCCACCTGGGGGAGCCTTTGGGTTCCTCCATCCCTCCCTTTTGCTCTGGGGTCCACACATCTAGAAGAATTCCAGTTCTCCCTTTAAGCCCCTCCCCAGGGTTCTGAGCACGCCTGGTCCTCTGACCCTTTAATAAGAAGGAGAGAGGGGAGTGGGGTAGGGACTGGGAGGAGGTTGTGTGTGTGTGTGTGTGTGTGTGTGTGTGTGTGTGTGTGTGTGTCCCGCACAGAACATAAAGACAGATGGCTAGACCCAGGAGTGGCTACACCCTCAGAAAGCAGCTCCCTCCCAGCTCCCACAGCCTCTTCAGCCCCCACCTCCCACCTAACAGCTCAACTCCCATCTCCTGTTCCCATCTTGAACCTCAAGCAGAGGTCTCAGCTTGCTCTGAAGGCTTGTCATGTCTGCGTTTAATGAAGTTTAATTATCTTCCCAGATTCGATGAATAATTATAAATCTCTTCAAGATGCAATCACATGGGCTCATGCTTCATTAATGGTGGAAAATCAATTGTAATTCTCGTAATTCCTCTCTTCTAGAGATCGGCCTGTTTGTACATGCACTCCCCTCTGTGTGTCTCTTTGTCTTTCCAGAAGTACACCTGGTGTGGCTTTCTCCTTCCCATTGGTGAGCCTGGCTGGGGTGGGTGGGGAGTGTGAGATAGGAAGTGGGCATGGGCTGGGGCAAAAGGCTGTGAGTCCAGTGTTGTTGAGTACTGGGGGTGAGGCAGAAACCGGTCTCTGCCAGTCCAGGCCATGAGAAAGAGATGTTTTCTGACCCTTGTATTTTTATATTTAAATTACGTAATTTATTTGCATATGTATGTATGTGCGTGCCTGAGTGTGGACAACTCCAAAGAATTTTTTTCTTCTTCTATCATGTAGGTCCCAGGCATTGAACTCAGGTCGTCAGGCTTGGCAGCAAGTGCCTTTATTCACTGAGCCATTTACTGACCCTTTCCTGATCTTTTCGGGGTCGCAGATCCCTCTGCAAATCTAGTGAAGGCTATCAACACTCTAGCTAATGTACCCCAAACCTTGGATGCTCAGATGACTACATCCTGAGAGCCTTCACGGCGTCTGGCCTCCTAGGAGCCCAGGTAACTCCACGGAGACAAATTCTGAGTAACTCACGACATTCCTTTATCTCCAGGAATCAAGGGGCTAGAGTGGTGATGGGGGCCTGTGTCTTCGTTAGGTGAGAGGCAGAAGCAACACCACAGCCTAAGGTCTGCCTGGGCTACAGATCTCAGGCGGCCTGGTGAGACCCTGCCTTAAAAGAAATAAAAGGAAGGTGGGGCAGCCAAGGAGATGACTCAGTGGGTAATATGCTTGCTGTGCAAGCCTGAGTACCCGAGTTTGAATCCCCAGCATGCACATAAACAGCTGGGCGTGTTTTTGTGCGTCTGTAACCCCAGTGTTGGTGGAGTGGACACAAGTGGAGTCCCAGGGCTGCCTAGTCAAAATGGTAAGTTCCAGGTTCAAGGATAGACCCTGTCTAGAAAATAAGGTGAGAAGGGTCAAGGAAAGCATGCCAATATCAATCTCTGGCCTCCACATCTGCTTTCGTGAGTGCATCTGTATACACACACACACACACACACACACACACACACACACACACACACACGGTGAGGAGGGGGGATGTACCTCAGTGGTGCAGCATTTTGGCCCTGGGTTCAATACCCAGTACTACAAAGCAAGTGGGCACTGTTCAACTGAAGCCGGCTGCAAGGGCAATGGTGCCCAAGACAGGCAGAGGGCAGAGGTCCAGGGTGTCATGGCCAGAGCCTTCTGGCCTGCACAGCCTCCTGACAGCCAAGACCTGCGTCTTGGCTCTTGAGAGTGGCAAAGTGCCCAAGTTCACACCACAGAGAGAAGCAGAAGTTCCCTGGGACCTCAGGGTATAAGGACACAAAGGTTACCACATAATTAGCCCAGCTATGTTGAGAGCCGAGGAAAGGCAGACACACCTGGACCCAGCAGGGGACAAGGACTCTGTGACCCCTTGACCTCTCAGCTGGCTCAGTTTCTTTCCTGGACTCTGGCTCTGAGCCTCACACGGTGCTCTCTAGTTGAACTTTCTGCTCACATCGGAGCCGTTTTCCCTGAGTAGATATTTCAATTTAAATCAAAATCAAAGAGAAATAAACAGTCGCTCCACCTTTCAGGTGCTCAACAGCCATACCTGGGCAGCAGATAACAGAGTGCAAACCTTCCATGACTGAGGAAAATCTACAGGCCTGGGGTCCCTGTGCCTTCTGGCACCAATCCAGTCTCACCAGCTGTTTCTAGACAGTGCTGAGCATCTTTGAGCAGTCAGGGATTATTTCCTGTGGCTGTTAGAATAAATTGTCCTGTCCTACATCCCTTTCTGTTGCTGCCATAAAACACTCTGGTCCAAAACAACTTGGGGTGGAAAGAGTTTACTTCAGCTTGCAACTCCAGGCTACACTCCATCATTGAGGGAAGTCAGGGCAGGAACTCAAGGCAGGAACCTGGAGGCAAATCCGTGGAGAAATACTGCCTGCTGGCTTGCTCTCTGCCTCACTCATAGGCTCATGCTCAGCTAGCTTTCTTTTATAGCCCAAGATGGCCCTGCCTAGGGATGGTGCTGCCCAAGGTGGCTGGACCCTCCTACGTCAATTAACGATTTAGATAGTCCCCCACAGACTTGCCCACGGGCCAATCTGATCTAAGCAATTCCCCAGCAAGGTTTTCCTCTCAGATGACTCTGGTTGTGTCAGGTGGCAATTAAGCTAACTGAGACAGGCCCCAGATGCAGGCTTAATGTGATACAAATCCGAGTGCTTGTAGCCATAGCACTCAGAATGGATTTCACTGGACTGACAATGAGGTGTTAACTGAGCTGAGCACTTTTTCTGGAGTCCAGGACAGAATATGATTCCTTGCTTTTCCAGCTTCTAAAGGTGTCTGCATTCCTTGGTCCCCCTTTGTCCTCAAAGCCAGCAAGGTGCCCCTTCCCAGTTCCCCTGGCCCACAATAACCCATATCATTAGCTTGAGTGGCCTTTTATTTCAAGGCACTTAACTCATATACCCATGCACCTGCAAAAGTACCTTTCCCATACCCGGCACCCAGCCATAGATTCTGGGAGTGAGGACCCAGTATCTTTAGGGGCTCCCACTACACGCCTTACGCCCATATGGGCAACCCAGAGCCAGAGAGGAGAGGGGCTTCTTTGAGACCACAGGGTATGCTGGGTACTGCACTGGTCCTCCAGCTCACCTCCTCTAGAACCTACACCCAACCCAGTGCCGGGCTCAAGAGCTCCTGACAGCTGACAGATGCATCGGCCTCCCTCCCAGAATTGAAGACTCAAGGTTGCCCCCTGTCCCACACCTCTCTGCAGAGTCCAGCCTTCTGCCAACAACTGGCTGATGCATATACACATAAGACTGCCTGCTGTCTCCACTAGGGGGTCCTCTGAAAGGGACAGGTCCCAGATGAGCTCAGGTCTAAGTCATGGCTCAATGAGGAGTCTGCTTCTGTCTCCCTAAACTCCAACAGGCCAGGTGTGGAGCCTGCCTCCGGCTGCGGGGCACCTGACTGTGGTCCTGCCTGCCAGGACCTTAGCCCACTGGCTGTTATCACGACTCTATGTGACGCTCAGTTGGGTTTACTGGGGCTAGTAGATGGAGTATTGCTGCACTCTGGCTCCCCTCTCAGGAGGAGACCGTCCCCTGCCTCAGAAGGCAGGGCTCACAGTGCTGAGGAAGGAGGCTGGGCAGAGGCTAGGGGAAGTGAAATACCCTCTCTGGTGATGGGGTGTGTCCTGGCTCCATGCTGGGAACCTGCAGTGGTAGGAGACAGTGCAGTCAGGACTCCTTTGGTAGTTGGTTGGGTTGGGGAGAGGCAGGGTCTTAGGTCCTCAGGTGCCTGAGAAGTCCCCACCCCCATCAAGGTTCATCAAGACCCTTGTGCACCTCACTGAGAGGCAAACATGGGATCAGAGGGTCTGGGTTCCTCTCCAACACCCACAACTGACCAGGCTCACTCCACCACAGCTTCTTTTACAATGGAAATGACACCTACCTGCCTCACAGAGAGGCTATGAGGGTGGCATGTTCTGTTCCCAGGACTCCCATTTGATGATGGAGATTATGAATGTCCCCTCTGATGAGCTGGTGACGTCTTCTATTGCCGAGTGTTGCCATACACTGGACTTTGTTCTAACTGCTTTGCCTTCATTATTTCATCCCAGCTGAATCAGGTTCTGTTATTTCTAAATAAATAAGGATATGGAGGCCCAGAGAGGTCAATAACTTGCTCAAGATCACACAGCCAAGGGAAGGCAGATTAAAGACCAGGTTTATGTACAGCACAGGTTTGTGACTGTCACTGGGCTGTGCTACTTTTGTCATCTGTCCCTTTTCTGGCTTCATGTATTCCCTGATTTCCCCACACTGTAAGACCTCCCAGTCTGAAAAATGTCTTTCCAACTGTGTTGTTTGCCTTTGGTAGATAGGTGTGGCTCTCCTGGCTGTTGAGTCTGCTAGGCTGGCCTTTTGGAGAGACTTATAGGTTGTCATTGGATCACAAAGTCTCAGTGCCCATCATTAAAAACTAAATAGATTGGCAGGACCAGTTTTGAACCCAGAACCCTAACTGCAAGAGAGTCTGGAAGACACAGATTCATAGTTTGGATTTTCAATGTTCCCCAAAGGCCCAAGTGTTGAAGGCTTGGTCTCCAGCCTCGGGTACCACAGGGAAGCATGGGGACGAGTGGAAGGTAGGTAGGTCATTAGGGTAGTGCCCTTGAAGGTGATAATGGTGTGCAGGCCTCTTCCTTTCTTTTACTTCTAGGCTGCCACTAGATGAGAAGCTTTGATCCACTGCATCCGCCCACCATGATGTTCTGGTTTGCCACAGGCCTCAAAGCAATAGAACCAACCAACTGTGGACTGAACCCTCTGGAGCCAAAGGCCAAAAATCCTTTCCTCTTTTCATATAATTTACCTCAGGCATTGTGTCATAGTTATAGAAAGCTGTGACACACTTGGGTTTAATGTTCATCACCCGCAGTTCAGGAACTCACTAGGAGATGGGATTCTGCTTTTCTGCCTTCTTATGCAAAAGGGCAGAGCATCTTGTCTCCAGCTCCTTGCTTCTTGCCCCTCCCCCATTCTTGGATTTTGATATCAAATATGACACAGCTAGATTTCAGTTCTGCTTCTATTTATTTATGTTTATTAATTTTAAAAGGTTTATTTTATTTCTATTTATGTGTGTATGTGTGTGCACACATGTGTGCAGGTACCCATGGAGGCCAGAAGAGGGCATCAGATTCCCTGGAGGTGGAGTTATAGGTGGTTGTGAGCCACCTGATGTGGGTGCCGGGAACTGAACCTGGGCCATCTGGAAGAGCAGCCAGTGCTCTTAGCTACTGAGGCATCTTTCCAGTCCTTCCCAGATCTTTACTCATCCTCTTTCTTGGCCAAGCCATCCCTGTCTTCCTAAAATGTCTCCCTCTCTGTCCCCGTGTCTCCCACTCCTCTTATGTATTCTGTTCTCTCTCAGTAGTATACATTTTATTTATTTCTGAATCGATCATCTGAGTCTCCCATGGAAGTGTCAGCTCCCAAGGGTGGAGATTTTTATGCTCCCCCCAGCTGGATCCAGAGTCCCTGGCTCAAAAACACTAACAAAAAAGCCTCTTTTGTGGTCCAGCCTGAATAGTGCCAGTCATTTATAACTTCAGTGCTGTCAACAGATGGATGGTGTAAGGGCTCACCAAGGCCAGTAAAGATGTTATTTGGATGTGACGTGACTCCCTGTGATGGTCAGTGTCCATTGTACACTCAGTGGAATCTAGACTTATCTAGGAGGCAAGTGAAACCCACCTTGACTATGAGTGGCAGCATCCCACTGGCTGGGATCCTGGATTTAATTATAAAAAGGAAGGAAGAGTGAGCCGAGTACTAGCACCCCCACACACACACACTTCCTGGCTGTAGGTGTCATGTGACCAGCTGCTATGAATTCCCACCATCCCGGACTTTCCCCTCCAACTGTGAACCCAAATAAACCCTTTCTTCAAGTTGCTTTGGCCAGATAATTTGTCAGAGCAACAACACAGCAACTAATACTGTTGTGGGGTGATCTTTTTGTATACTGTGAAAATGTGTCTCTGCCTAAGGTACCTTCTGACTGGTTTAATAAAGAACTTAATGGCCAAAAGCTAGGCAGGAGAGGATAGCTTCTCTTCTGGGAAGAGAGAGGTACAGGAGGAAGGTTTCTCCATCCTGCCAAACCCCCACAGTCCTGTGGCCTGCTTATAAAATAATCACTCAGAAGCTTATATTAATTATAACTGCTTGGTCATTAGCTCAGGCTTATTACTGACTAGCTCTTACACTTAAATTAACCCATAATTCTTATCTATGTTTAGCCACATGGCTTGGTACCTTTTCTCAGTTCTGTCTTGACCTCTTGCTTCCTCTGTGTCTGTCTGGTGACTCCTGACTCAGCCCTTCCTCTTCCCAGAATTCTCATCTACTAGCCCTGCCTATACTTCCTGCCTGGCTACTGGCCAATCAGAGTTTTATTATCAACCAATCAGAGCAACACATATTCACAGCATACAGAACAATATCCCACAGCAGAGAGGAACTTGGGAAGAATCTGACGCACATGGGATTAAGCTAGCCAGACATGGAGGGAGGTGGACGTATAGAATGGAGGCAAGGTAAAGAGCCATGTGGCAAAATGTAGATTAATATAAATGGGTTAATTTAAGTTATAAGAGCTAGTTGGGAACAAGCCTAAGCTATACGCCAGGAGTTCATGATTAATAACTAGTTTCTGTGTTGTTAACTGGGGGCTGATGGTCTGAAGAAAGTTTCAACTACATGATACATCCCGTAAAAGGCTCATGTGTTGAAGGCTCATTCTCCATCTAGAGAGTCCAATAACTGAAGAAGATGATTGGTTCCTGAAGGCTCTGCCCTCATCAATCAAGCAGTCTCTTATGAGACACACAACTGGGAGTTAGGGAAAGAGAGGAGGTGGGGTTTGCTTAGAGAAAATAGGTCACTTAGGCTGGACCCTGGAAAGAGCTACCTTTTTCTCAGCCTCTTCCTGGCCACTGTGAGAGGAGCAGCCTCCTCTACCACAGAGGCCACCATGATGTCTTTATCTTACCTCAGGCCCAAAGTGAGAGAGCCAGCAGACCACAGACTAAATTGACGAATGAAGCCTGGAATACAAAGGGATTTTCCATCTCCCTAAAGAGAACTTGAATGTGTATTTTGCTAGGCCATTGGGAAAAGGAGTTACATATTTACTTATAATACCAAATTTATTAGTTTAATTATGTATATCTATTAGAAGGTACGGATCTAAAGTAAGGTGTAGTCGTGTAGAAATGTGGGTTTTCCCACACAGTGCATTTCATGGAATTCTTTTACACAGCCCCCTTTTGGGACTTCTACCCTCAGGAGTGGGGCTCTAACAAAGCATGCCTCCTCTGTCCACATCACCACTAGAAATGAACTGATGTCATCCTGCACCCCTCCCTGGAGTAGCCCCAGACCTTGCTCTAATATCTTTCCATCAATAGAACATGGGGCCAAAAAATGACAAGCTGGAGAAGCCCCACATATCTCTATGCTCTTAGTGATGCATGCTATCCCCAACCAAAGCTTATCTGGGGACCTAGAGAGGCACCCTGGGGCATGAACTCCCAAGGCTTGCATGTACACGTTTTTCATGGAGAGAGAACAGTTTTTATCAGATTCTCAGAACTAAGCTCTCCCAAATGAAGTCTTAGGCTTGTGAGTGACATAAATTGGGTGGCCAGTTATATTGGAGGCGAGCTTAGTCAAGGGGTGTGCAGGCGTGTGCTTGTGCGTGCGTGTGAGCTGGATGGAGGGGTGGGGCTTGCACCTGCTGGCAGCATATCTTCCTACTCTTAGCCCATGTCCCTCCTTGCTCTTCTTCTGTTCCCCTCCAGCCTGGTGGCATCACAAGGCCAGCTGGGCAAAGGCATGTGTTCCACACACCACAGGCTGGCCTCACTGCCAGCTACCACGCCATGTTTCATTTCTTTCCTGCCCATCAGCCAGCCCTCCCCAGGGCTCGCTCTCCACAGTTGTTTTATGGAAGGTGTCAGCTTCCCACTCCACTCTCTGGCCTGATGTAGTTATTAGGAACAGCTACAAGAAGAGACAAAATACCCGGCGAGACAGTGGGGGTTGGGATCCCCAGGCAGCTGCTCAGAACGTGTAATCCCTCATTCCTTGTGTCACTGAAACCAACCCTATGCTCCTGCCATCACTTCCGATTTAGAGCCGCATAATGATTAGGCTGCAAATTCAGAAACAATTAAAACCAAGTTGCTGGCACGTGGCTCATTTTGCCGAAGTCTCACTGATGAGGTTAATCCCCAAAAGAGCAAGACCAGGGAGAAGTCATCAGGGCCCAGGTGGCTCCTTCTCAGAAACAGGACTTCATCTGAGTCCTGGCTCTTTTTCCAGGTGAATGTCTCTATGGCACCAGAACAATGGCCCTGGCTCCTCGGCTTGCTGCTAGACCTGGTGGAGGCAGAAGTGATTTGGATCAGCCTCCTAGGATGCTGGTGATTGGTTAGCTGGGTAGGGCTGGTCCAAGCGCACTGTATGAGCCTGGCCTGCTCTGTTCCTACTGAGTCCATGTGCCTGTGCCCCAGTGGTTCCCAAAGGCTGAATCTCAACCTGCTTCAGAAGCATGACTTCAGGGCTTCATGCATACATGAATCTGCTCTGTGAACCATGAAGGTCTTGGATTCAAGTCCCAGCTCTTGCTTCTGGTTGGCTGGGTGACCGTGGCCAAGCTCTTTCCTTCGTCCCCACCTTGAGAACAAGAGAGTCTCAGGCTTGACGTCAGACAGTGCTGCTTCACAGTTGAGCTCTGTCCTCACTCGCTCTATGCTTTAAAGCAAGCTCCAGTTTCTGCGTCTGCAGAATCTGCCCCACCTTTCCAGTAGCTCTCTCGAGGATGAAATGAAACAAATCACATGGAGAGCAGTTGTCAGGGTGCAGGCAGTCATGGTTGTTATGGTACGAGTAGCATTTTTCCTTCCCTACAAACTCATAGCCTGGCCCCATGGTGTCCCTTCTCTACACTCTGTCCTGGGCAGTGAGATCTGGAGAGCCAGCCTCCTGCTAAACCTTAACATCAGCACCTATGCCCAGTGTCTGAGCATAACAGAAGGGCCTGCCCTTTTCTTGCCTCCAACCCACCCCTTGATGTACTCACTGTGGTGGCCACTGGGGCCTTGAAGGCAAAGGTCAAACCACCCCCACTCCCTGCTCAGACTCTTGCTGCTTCCCATCCATCTCAGAGTGGACGCGGATGGCTGTGAGCATGCACCTGTCACCTACAGGAGTTTCCTAGGATGGCTGCTGTGACATTTCAGCCCAAATAGTGGAAAATGGTTCTTTCCCAATTCTGGAAGCCAGAGGTCTGAATTCAGGACCACATCTATGTCTGTGTGTGTGTGTGTGTGTGTGTGTGTGTGTGTGTGTGTGTGTGTGT
>CABHPR010132215.1:0-10628 GCA_902168415.1 Peromyscus melanophrys | reverse complement strand
TGTGTGTGTGTGTGTGTGTGTGTGTGTGTGTGTGTGTGTGTGTGTGTTGCATGCTTGTACGTGAACAGGTCATCCTCGGTCATCCTCTGCCTAATTGCCCTGAGACAAGGGCTGTCTCCCTGAATCCAAAGTTTAGAGTTTCAGCCACAGTAGCAAGCTCTTGGAGGTTCTGCCTATCTCTACTCCTGCTCCTTGGTGACAGGCACGTGCAGCCATACCCTGCCTTTTGCACGGGTTCTTCGGATTTGAACTACAGAGTAAGTCCTGTTATCCACTAAGCTATCTTGTTAGCCCTAGAGCCACACTCTGTGCAGGGGACAGTCCTTCCTGTAGCTTCCAGCTGGGAGTGGCTACATTCCTTGGCTTGTGGGTGCATCTCTCCGTGTATTTTCCTAAGACATCTCCTCTCTCCGTGTATTTTCCTGAGACATCTCCTCTCCGTATTTACCTTCCCTGGCCAGTCTTGACTCCTCTCCCACCTCTCTCTCTCAGAAGGACATTTGGCTTCTTAACTCCAAGGTTAGGATGTAAGGATGCCTTTGGGAGAACACCACTGAGAGTGTCCCCACTCACTCCAGCACCACGGTCCCCTAGCCATTTCTTAAACAATATCCTTCCCTACTTTTCTTCAGATAAACCTCCCCCAGAGCTTCATTTAGCAATGATGTCCCTGGCCACTGCCCTAAAACCCCGTTGCCATTTGTGCTGGTTTCCTTTCTATTGCTGTGATTGGATGCCTGGGCGAAAACCAACTCAGGGGAGGAAGGGGTTTATTTCTGCTTGTAATCCAGGTTGCAGTCCATCCTTGTGGGGAAGTCAAAGCAGGAACTTCAAACAGCTAGTCACATCATGCACACAGTCAGGAGCAGACAGAAACGAATACATGCTTGCTTGCGTGTGCTCAGCTAGACTTCTCCATTCTCATACAGTTCAGGATCCCTGCCTAGGGAATAGTGCCACCCGCAGTGGGCTGGGTCTTCCCAGTTAACTCAAAGCAATTCCCTTGAAGGACAGCCCAATCTAGATAATCCTTCATTGAGACCCTCTTCCCAGGTGAATCTAGGTTGTGTTAAGTTGGCAAAGCCATCATTATCCCACTCTTCCCCATTCTTGCTTCATTTCCCCCCAGCACACTCACTGCCTGTGATAGGGATGGTTTTACTTGCTGACTACTTCCTGTTGGCTGGGAGAATGAACCTTGACCAGGACAGGGACTTTGTCTGGTTTTGTTAATTAATCTGACTCCATTGTCTAAAATCATGCCTAACACATAGTAGGTACTCAAAAAAAATTTTGCTAAATAAATAAATGAATAAATAAAAAGGCTGGGCTGGGCTACAAAAATGGGAGGTGCTTTCATCCTCCCTAGTCATGACCGCCCCACCCCCACCAGGAGGAGAGAGAAGAGAGCTATGGCACAGCCATGGTGTTCCCCAGGCTGCTCATGAGGGACGTGTCCTAAATCATCTCACAGGCTTGCATCTCACATCAGTGCCCAGGGAGACCTAGACAGGGCCATTTATCAGAGACACCTGAGTCTGAGGCCAAGGCCCCAGACTAGATGTCAGCTCCTGCAGATACTGGGCCAGGGGTTCCCAGGCAAGTCCCTCTTCTTGGAGCCTGTCTCCGGGAAGGAGGTTCCATTCGCCTGTCTGGCAGCAGCAAGGGGCCTGGACTTTGCAGAAAGCTGCCCACCATTACTTCCCATCTGTCGCGTGCCTGAGGGAGGCCAGGCTCTCTGTGTCCCATAGGTGGGTCCAGCTACCTGCTGCTGATCCACTGGAACCAGGGAGACTCATCCAGAGCAATAATCATCGGGAGAAATTTCCTAGTGGAGTAAAATAAATAACCTGGAAGGTGGAGCGAACGCAAGCTACCCATAGGAGCTTTCTGTAGACATGCGTTCATTCCTGTCTGGACCTGGAACGCAGGCGGTTTCTTGTCATCTGAGCCAAAGCCTTTATGCCTGAGAAAGCCAGTACAGTGTGAGGGACAGGCTGACAGAGCTGGGAGTCTCCCCCTGCCCCACTGTCTCTGGAGACACCCTTGAAGTTTTCCTACAGCCCAGGGCTTCCTAACCCTGATGCCCTGACTGTGCCCCTCCCTTCCTCTCTCCCCCACCCCTCACCCCTCCACTTCCACCACCCACTCCATGCTAGGCAGGTCCAAGGAACTGTCTGGCTGCCCCCTCATGGGGCACAAAGATTTGCAGGATTCTGTTCTGGACCCCTAAGGGCTCCTTGTGGCTTAAGGGATAAATCTTAGGGACAAATGTTAAGAAAAGGGATCAGCACAAAGAATTGCAGTCAGAGCCTGCAGATCCTTTCTCTGCCCTCACACTGTGGCCCCCACTCCCTTCTCCTTCCCTGCCTGCCAACATGGGCTCCTTTGTATCCACTTCTCTGTGAGCGGCTTCTCCCGGTGATAGACTGTATTGTGAATGCCATTCTGAGACGCCCCTCCCATGCCCACCCAGCTGGTCCGTGGGGTCCAGTGTGGGCTAGGCATGCTTTCTCATGCATTGCCTGAAAACATTCCAGATGACAGCTGACTGTGAGTCTAGCAGACACACACCCATAAGCTCCCCCTTTATAAAACACAAGTGCCTTTCTATCTTCAAAAACAAACAGTCTTATGTAGATGACCAGATACTTCATTTATCTAATTTACAAGTCATCGTGGTGTGTGGGTGTGTGGAGCCCTTGTCATCAAGTTATGGCCTCTTGGGATCTGTGGCCAGCCTGGGTCAGAAGGAGGTGACGAGAATGGCCACTGTTGTCTGTTGGGGTCTGGGAGGGGTGACTCTAGCCCACAGTGTCTGAGAGGGGTGACTTCAGCCCACAGTGTGTCCGTATATAGCTCACAGTGTGTCTGTATGTTACATTAGGATTTGCTGCCAGAGGAAGTTGTTTATCGTCTCTTCTGGCTGTTATGTCTTTGAGTGACTCTTACCCTCTCCCTGGCCACTACAGCCACCCCAGGCATGACCCGGACAGGAAACCCCTCAGCCATTTCCTTGCAGACTTCTCATGTATAGGTCAGTGTGGATGAGCTGCCTGGAGGGAGGAGGCAGAACACAGGCAAGGGAAGCCTGATGGGTGAGGGAGGGAGACAGGGCCACAGCAGAGGCGTGAGGCGTGAGGAGAACCTTTGGGAGGGCAGGCAGGAAGAGACTCCCAGCAGAACTGGCTGGAGGAGGAGGTGGGAGGTATACAGTTGTCTTCAGTGCTTGACTAGGGCCGAGATGACATAGACTCCATGGCAGGCTCCGCAGTCTCAACCCCCTCCTAAAGAAGAAAATCCTAGCTAAAGTGGCCCTACTGGAAGGGTCAACCTAAAATCAGTCATGACCTGTGGCCCCCCTTCAATGCTTTCTACTGTTCCAGATTCAAAACAGAACACAAACCCCAAAACCTCCTGCTGCTGCTTCTCAAGGGTCATTCAGCCCCTGCCTGATGCTTTCTCTCCGTTCTGTAGACATTTCCCCCCACCTCATGAGATTCTCCCTCCTTTCTGAGGCAGCCTATAGCACCTTGGGAAACATCTATTTGGTAGAGGAGACATAGATGACTGGCAGGGGAGCGGCATCTTAGAAACAACTGATTAGTTACAGCACTAGACTGAGAGAGGGTATGAGTTTATGTATGATCTCTGGAGGAGACAGGGCTATGATTGATTAGTAATGTCTGCTGTGGACATAGAAGTGATGGTACATGTGCTGTGTATCTGCCACATCACAGTGGTAGCTCCTGGAAATAAGTTAAGGCTGGTTTTCTTTGCAGAGCCCTGGCAGCTACATAGGCCGTCTATATGCCCATGCTTGATGTTGGCTGACCAGCCAATTGAAATGGCTCCACTTTGAGGCCCAGGCTCCTGAAGAGACAGGAGAGAACATCTAAGCCATTAGTTTTCAGTTTTTTAGAAAAATCCTCAGTGTTCTTTCTTCAAAGGACATCTTACTTGAAACATGGTATATTTGCAGATGAAAGCAAAGCAAGGTTGCTCTGACCCAAGCTGGGTTTAGGGCTCAGAGCCTCAAACGCCTGCACATCCTCTACCAAAGGCTCCCCCGAGATGACTCCAAGGAACATGATAACTCTCCAGAACCCAATCTAGGAACCATAGATGAGGAACCCAAGGTCCAGAAAATGGGAAATGACTTCTCCAAGGTCACATGGTAACTAGAGATGAAGACAACACCAACCATCGGCTCCCAGCTCACTGCGCCTTCTGCTATAGGTCTAGAGTCTCTATGAGGCAGATGGCCTTAGCCCTGACCTGAACTTCAAGGCCAAGAAAGGGCATCTCCCCTTGGCTCCCCCTTCTTGGAGTCTCATGTAAGTAGCCATGTCACCCAGACCCCGTGGGGGCGGGCACTGCCTGTCTTGACTGGTTATCATTGCTCTGGGAGCCCAAGGGCTCCATGTGGGGAAACAGCTCCCTCTCCCTGAGTGTGTTTTATTAATTAAACATCCCCCTCTCTGGTAGCAGCTGCTTAGAAAGCTCGGTGAATGTTTAATTCATCAGTTCCGAGCCGGTCCTCCCCCAGCTCCCCCCAACACCTCCTTCCTTCAAAGTGCTTTCCCGGGAAACCCTCCTGGCACGAGGTCTGCTGCCCTGCTTCTGGAACTGCAGCACTGCGCCTGTGCCCTGTGCCCCTCCGGGTGGCTGCAGTGATGCTAGGCAGCTGGAGACATCTGTAAGGAATGAGCGGCTGGGTGCACGCCTTGAGTTGCCTCCCTCAGACGCTGTAAAAGGCGGTGATTTGTTGAATTACTACAAGAGTGTTTAATGACCATCTTCCCCAGCCGGCCGCTTTGAGGCAAAAAATGAGGGCATTGATTAGCCAATGATGCTGATTAGAGGCTTAGGATTCCTGAGGTGCGCGCACACACACAGGGTTTGACTCCACAGGATTCTGCGAGGGATCCAAGAGGAAGCCTGTCCTCTTTACGGCTGTAAGAAGAGAAAGGCTGTCATTGGAGGTCTGATGGGACCCTGGAGTGGTGTTTCCCTTACATGGGTGTTCTCCTAGACCATGAAGTCTCCAAGGATGGGCTTGTCTGAATGTGTATACCTTTACTGGAACCTGGTCCCTACTCCAACGCCCTGTGCTTTTGAGGGACCCAAGTTGAGTTTAGAGGCTGGGTCAGGCTGGGAGACTCCCTTCCCTTTTCCTGGCCAGCTCTGCTGTGCACAGGAAGGGGAGCCTGTGCCCCATCCCTGCCTTCTTCACAGAGATCCCTCACACTGTCAGTTCCACAGATGTGTTCCAGATCCACGTCCAGTCTGAAGTGTGCACACTGTGACATGAACCAGAAGCAAATCCTGTGTATTGTGGGAACCTTGGGGTCATGAGGAGCTGACCTCCTGGGAATGGAGCAGGGCTTTGCCCCCTGGCTGAGCTGTCTCCATGGCTCTGCCATGTGACTCAGTTGTTCCTGTCTCCATTTCTTTTCCTGTTGCTGGGATAAAATAGCTTGAGCAAGCCAGGCAGTGGTGGCGCACACCTTTAATCCCAGCACTCGGGAGGCAGAGCCAGGCGGATCTCTGTGAGTTCGAGGCCAGCCTGGTCTACAGAGTGAGATCCAGGACAGGCACCAAAGCTACACAGAGAAACCCTGTCTCGAAACCCTCCCCCACAAAAAATAGCCTGAGCAAAGCAACTTAAGGAAGGAAGTGTCTATTTAAGCTCACAGTTCAGGGTTTAGTCCATCGTGACAAAGTCAAGGCTGTGGGAGCTTGCAACAACTTGGTCACATTACATTAGCAGTCCGAAGAAGAAAGCAATGTATGCTGCTGCTGCTGCTGCTTAGCACACTTTATACAGTCCAGGATCCCAGACAGGGAATGGTGATGCCCACAGTGGTCAGTTTTTCTATATGAACTAACTGATCAAGATAATCCCCCACAGGCATGCCCAGAGGCCCATCTCCCAAGCGAATCTAGAGTCTGTCAAGTTGATAGTTGACCCTTCTGAGTAGTTGACCCTCCCACCGACTGGTGATTCCACCCCACAAAGGTCTTTTGAGTAACCTGCAGCACTCAAAAACACCACAGTGATGTCAGATTCCTTAGGAAAGGTGCTGAGAAAGTCAGTGTCCACATGGTCTGTGTAGGTGATGTCCAAAGTTGGCTTGGCAAAGAACATGGCTCCCTGAGTCCTCCCCCAAAATAGGAGAAGGTGCCATTTCCTGGATGAGTAAACTGAGGCAGGCTGAGATGTTGGAACTGCTCAGACTCATTCAGGATTGGTGGCAGGTGTTTCATGATGAATCTATCTGACTCCAGGGACGATCATGGATGTCTGGAGTGGTAAGATCACTCCAGCTAGACAGGGCAGGGCTTCACAGTGCTGGCTGGGGCAAGGACGATTGGCCTCGGGCCTAGGGCTTGTTACCCACAGGTCACCCAGATAGACTGATCCCAGCCGTGGTCTCATGGCAGGAGATGAGGACATACATACTGAACAAGATAAGGACTTGTTGTGTTAAAGGACAAGAGGAAGAAAACAGGATAGGAAGGCCCCAAGGCTGGCAGCAGGCTGGGGTCACACGAGTGTTGTAGCAGGAGCAGCCTGGACCTCAGGATTAAATGAGAGAGGGGCTGGGGTAGGAAGTGGGTGGTGGGTGGTGGGATGGTGGGGAGATGTCTGAGGTCCACATGGCTGAGCCTGAGAGCTAGCATCACTCAGAGATGAAGACTGGCAGTGGGGGTGTGAGGGGTGTGTGTGTGGAGGGTGTCCTCTGGTATTCCTGAAGAGCTTGGCTTTCCTCTGAGCACAGGGCTGTGCCTGGCAGTGACTGTTACACGTTTGTTATTCCTTTAAGATTTTTTTTCTGTAGTCTGGAAGAAGGGCCCCTTCTCGTTCCCAGAAACAAACATTGCCCAATTAGATGCTTGTCCCTGCTACAGGAGTTTCTTTTCCTGTTTTTGCCATGGAGACGGGGCTCTTTGGTCCTGCTTCCCCCTGAGAATAGGTATGTTTAGCAAAGTGAGGGCTCACTGCAGGAGCAGCCCCTGGGCAGCAGGAAGGGGAGATGGGTGAAGGAAAGAGGGAGAGGAAATAAACACAAGGTGGAGAAGGAGGAGGGGCAGACAAAAGAGGAGGATGGGAAAGGGAGGGGAGGAACAAGGGATGGGAGGGAGAGGAGGAGAAGGGGGGAAGCAGGGAAGGGCACACAAAGGGAGCACCACCTTAGGGCAATTCAGCCCCCTCAGCTGAGGATCTCCAAGTGTCCCTCTCCCCAAGGAGCTTCTGAGCAAGTGTCAAAGAGGTGGTTATTTTGGGTGGCAGTGTGATTGGGAGCTTGGAAAGCAGGAAATTGAGTGGTGATTAAGGTTGTAATAAGTTGACAACATCAAATATCATTACCCCCAGAACATGCAAATGATCCCATCTTTACCGGGATTTGCCGTGCAAATACCAATTAGCAGAGGAGTAGCTGCCTTGATGGGGGAGCGGCAGACTCTCCTCCCAACACACCCCTGCTGTCGCCACAGGAAGGTAAACAGATAGGAGGGGACAGTTCTTGACAGGCACCAGCAGAGGACAGGAAGATTGTGGGGGTTCAGCAGCACAGGAGCTGGGGACCGGTGACCTAGAGGGAGGTGGCTCTGACTTCCGTGCTGGTCTGGGTGGCTGCTAAAGGTCCCTGCATGCGTTTCTCTGAGTGCCCTTTGCAGCCTAGGGCCCACCCAGTGTCAAAAACTGGAGCTCAGGACCTCATAGCTTGTGATGCCTGGCTGGGGTCTTGTCCCCACCCTCCTGCATCTTGGCCATTGACCCTGAAGGCTGCAGGATAGATGACAGAGAGCTTCTGGAAAAGAGCACCCAGTTGCCCCTCCCTTTGACCACCCCTGGCACAGATCAGGCAGTAGTACACACAGAGGTGAACAGACAACGTCTGCCCTCTGGAGTCCCAGGCTCCCTTGGGAAGCAGAAGTGCCCAGAAGGCCATGAGGTGTGAGGTGAGCGGCACCAACAGAAATGACTCAGGCTGCTACAGAGGAGAATTTGCCATTTGCTGTGGAGGCAGGAGATGGTGGGAAGGAATCTGCACCGAGTCTGAGGGGGTCATAACAGGAAGGTGGGGAACAGAATCTGCATGGGCCCTTGAGGGGGTCATAATTGGAAGGGGAGGACAGAGGGAAGAGGGCTTGCTGAGAACAGACAGTAAACTTTGGAGGCCGGAAGAGACATGCTGCGCACTAGGACCAGGGAGCCTGTATCTGTCTGTCCGTCCTTATCTCACTATCCAACCATCTCATCCTAACCTACTCATCCAGTCACCCACCCCACACACCAGCTCACTGCCAGCCACTAGACCTTTCCACTCACCCTCAGCCCCCAAACCCACTAAACCCATTCACCCATGACCCCAACCCCCGAACCATCAGCTCATTTTGTAACCTATCCACCACGGCTCTGCCCACCACCCACCTCCCTAACCCAGGTCATCTTTTCCTCCTACCGCTCAGCTCATAGCCCTGCTTGGAGCATCCACTCTGGAGCGGGTAGCCTGGCTCCATTCCTGACTCCACAACATTCCCAACGTCTCCACATCTCTGACTCAGAGCTTTTGTCTCTGGGATGAGGTATGTTTCTCTGGAGTGAGTTAAGGTGCTTACAGCATCAAAGGCTGCCCTGTGTCGTTTCTGGCACCTTGTCTGGGATCGAGAAAGCGTGGGGACACTTGTTATCTAGGGTCATACAATTTATTCCCAAAACCAGTGGGTTCCATTATGCAGAAGAGCATTCGAGTTGGAACTGGGTGAAGGAGAGTTAGCCTGCAGGGAGATGTGAGTAGTATCAAAGTGAGCAGAGTCCTGAACTGGGGACCTAGGTGGCCATTGGCCTCGCTGCAGATATGGAAGGGAGAAGATGGATGGTCTCTGTCTTTCTGTCATCACACCCTCCAGTCACAAAGGAAGGACCCACTTGGGGAGCTGAGGCTTCAGTTCACAACTGGGATGTGTCTTCCCACTCACACCCCATCCTTAATGCCTATGCCCTTTGATGATGGGCATAACCCCAGAGAGCCATCCAAAGCTGGGCAGTGGGGAGCAAGCCCACACCCCTTTCTTTAGAGACCCCTAATTGCCCTGTCTCCTCCCACACAATCCTACCAAAGCTACAGATGGAGAGGTTTTCTATAGCCTTATCCTGGCAGGAATCTCCAGTGGCTTCCATGCCCCTGCCTCAAGTCATGTTTCTGATCATCTGGGTCTGGATTATATGGATTAGCCAAATCCCTCAAACTCCCAAGCCTTTTCTCCGGTGCCTAGTAGAGCTCCCTCTCTGGGCTCCCTGGAGCATCCTTGGCTGAGGCTGCCCAGCTTCTGGGCCCTGGAATTGCTCAGGCTATGGTGGCTGAACATGAGAGAAGATGCCAGGACAGGAGCCAGGCGGCTGTGTGTCCTCTGTCATCATTTGGGTGTCGGAGTGCCTACTCTACAGTGCAGGGTGGGGTGGGGCCGGAGCTGGTGGGTTATTAGCCCCGACCGCCCGGCTGGTGGAGCTATTACAAGGCATAGTTCAATTTCATGCCCTGTTTCCTCCTCCTTGGTCTGCAGTTTCTGCTCTATTTGTCCACAATGAACAGAGATGAAGTGAGATGAATTACGGCATTCCTTCCCTCTTGCTCTCTCTCCTCGGCTTGTCAGCAGCCTCCTCGGGAGTCCCGAGACCCCTTACACCCCTCCCCCCACCACGGCCCTCACCCAGGCCCCGTGGGCTCTGCTTCAATGCTTTCCCACTCTGCTCCATTAAAATATGTGACTGCCAGCCAGGCACAGTGGCTCACGCCTACAGTCCCAGCCACTTCAGAGGCTGAGGTAGGAGGATCACTGCAGTCTAAGAATTCAAGGTCTGGCTAGGCCACACAGTGGGGACCCATCTCAGAAAAACTCTACCCTGCATTTACCCCCGGCCATGGTTTGAATCTGAAATGAGGGAGGTAGGGAGAGAGACAGAGACAGAGAAATGGCCACAGAGAGATAAAGACAGAGACAGACCAGCAGAGAGACAGTGAAAGGGGTGAGGAAAGCAGGTAGGAGGGGAGAGGGAGGAGGGCCACATGCAAGACAGGAAGACGGTGTGAGGAAGCTGTCCCTCCAATCCAATCATCTGCCATCAGCCCTGTTTCCCCCTTCTTGACCCCACAAGGAACCTTTAAAACTGTCTAATAATCCCCTTTTGTTCAGGTAAGCATAAGTGGGATTGTGGCCCCAACATGACCCTGAGTCTCTTGAGTTTAGATGGGGGACGTGGTCAATCCCTGCTGCAGGGACCCTATGCTGTCTTCCTGATCCCCCTTATCTGTCCTTCCTCAGCCTCAGTCCTAGGCTCCTGGAGTTTTCCCAGTTTTCCACACAGCATCTTCATTCTTCTGACTCCAGTCAGGCAGGTCCCATCCAGTGTCCAGGATCTCTGAGCTGGACATGCTGAGTGCTGGGCCTAAGGTTCCGTTAACTACCCCTCAGTCCCCTGCCATGGATAATGTCTCCCTCATTACAGACTAGGAGAGCAGAGTGGATGCAAGACTTGCCCAAGTTCGTCCAGGTGGGAAAGATGGCAGGGATCTCTCTGTGTTCTCACTTAGTGGTCCCTCTGCTGTCCCTTTGTG
>CABHPR010132214.1:0-16549 GCA_902168415.1 Peromyscus melanophrys | reverse complement strand
TTTGTGTGTGTGTGTGTGTGTGTGTGTGTGTGTGTGTGGTGTGTGTTTAAACGGCAGGCTTTGGGAAGAAATGTCAAAGTGTTACTAGTGTGTGTAGTGTTGTGAAGACACTAAAATAGTGATTTTTGTGTCTTGTTTCACGTGTAGTTTGTCAAGAAAAGCACAAATGGTTTAAAGCTTGAGAAGCAAAGGGAGAAGGGGTCAGAATGCTGCATTCTGTGGACTGTTTATTTACAGTGCAGAGCTGGTCTGCGTCTTCTGCTACAGTAGCATTTAACCTTCCTTTGGGCAAATGGATTGTTCTTTTGATGCAGCTATTTGTTTATTTCTTGTGTGTATGTGTGTGTGTGGAGGTCAGAGGACAACTTTGCAGAAGGAGGTTTTGCTCTTCTACCACGTGGGGCCCAGGGACTGAACTTGGGTCCTTAGGCTTGGCAGGAGTGCCTCTGCCTGCTGGCCATCTTGCTGTCCCTTGATGCAGTTTTGGGATTAAAGAAAAGTTGCAGAAATTGGACTACTGTTTGCCAGTTACTGACATTTTTGCCCTGTCTGTTTTCTATTTCTGTAATCTATTCCTATGCAAGCATTATGGATTTTTTCCCTGCGTCATTGGAACCTTTAACGATGACCATGTTCCTTACTTCTTCAGTAGGTTTCCTAACAGGAAAATTCCTTACACGATTGTACAATGATCAGAACCAGGAAAGCAACACTAATAGACTATGTTAATCCACTTGCAAAAAAAAAAATCTCATCATTTGGAGCTGTTGAGGTGGCTCAGCCCATAAAGGTGCTGGCCATAAAAGTCTGAGAACCCAGCGCACATGATAGGGGGGCGGAACTGACTCCATACAGTTCCTCTGACTCCGCCTCCCCACGATAATCTCACCAGCTGCCCCAATGCTCTTTGTTGGAGTATTTCCCCCGGATCCAAGTAACACTTTGTATTTAATGGCAGTCTCACCTTAGTTTCTTTTCGTCTGCTCAACTCGTAGTTCACTCACTCACCAATTTGTTTTATTTGTGTTGGGAGGGCATGCATGTCCCAGGGTGAGCTTGTGGAGGTCAGAGGACGACTTTTGAGAGTCAGGCTCAGTTCAGTGTCTCCACCCTGCGGGTCTCAGGGGCTGGGCCGTTGTTTTATAGAATGTCTCTAAGATGAGTTGTTATTCTTTGGAAAGAAAAATATGCAAACACCAGGCCTTTCCCAGTACATCCTATCCAAGGCCAGTGCTGGGTTATTCCTGTGTTACTGGCAAGGCTATTTGAAACATTTTTGACTGGAGTCAGTCACAAGACACACACAGGAAAAAGAATTCACGCAACAAGATTTACTCTTTTATTAGTTTGGTTTCTGTTGTTGTGATAGACACTGTCTTAGGGTTTTTCTTGCTATGAAGAAACACCATGACCACGGCAACTTTTTTTTTTATTTAAGAAATTTTTAAATTCATTTTACATACCAACCACAGATCTCTCTCTCATCTCTCCTCCTGCCCCCCCACCAGACTTCCCCCCCCACCCCACCCCCCCCCCCCCCCCCCCCAAAAGGGTAAGGTCTCCCATGGAGAGTCAGCAAAGTCTGGTACATTAATTGAGGCAGGACCAAGCCCCTCCCTCCTGCATCAAAGTTGAGCAAGGCCTCCCACCATAGGTAATGGGCTCCAGAAAGCCAGCTTATGCACCAGGGATAGATCCTGATCTCACGGCCAGGGGCCCCTCAAACAGACCCAGCTACACAACTGTCTCCCGTATGCAGAGGGCCTAGTCTGGTCCTGTGCAGGTTCCACAGCTGCCGGTCTAAAGTTTGTGAGTACCTACCAGCTTGGTTCAGTTGATTCTGTAGATTTCCCTGTCATGATCTTGACCCCCCTTGCTCATATAATCCCTCTTCCCTCTCTTCAACTGGACTCCCAGAGCTTGGCTTCCCAGAGCTTGGCCTGGTGCTTGGCTGGACCACAACCACTCTTATTAAAGGAAAAACATTTAATTGAGGTGGCATACATTTTCAGAGGTTTAGTCCTTTATCATCATGGTGCAATATGGTGGTGTGCAGGCAGCCATGGTGCTGGAGAAGGAACTGAGAGTCCTACATCTTGACGTGCAGGCAACAGGAAGCTGACTGTGACATTGGATGTATCTTGAGCATAGGAGACCTCAAAGCCCACCCCTAAAGTAACACACTTCCTCCAGCTAGGTCACACCTACTCTAACAAAACCACACCTCCTAATAGTGCCTCTCCCTATGAGCTTATGGGGCCAAGTACATTCAAACTATCAGAGACACCATTATTAAAAGCAGCTTGGGGAGAAGAGGATTTATTTCAGCTTATGCTTCTAAGTGAAGGCAGGAGCCTGAAGCAGGCACTGAAGCAGAGACCAAGTTCTGATCCCCAGCTTGTTCAACCTGCTTTCTTATACCCAGGACTGTGTGCCCAGGGATGGCACTGCCCATAGTTGCTGGATGAGGGGGTCCTTTCAGATCTCAGACAGGTCAGCAAATCTCTCAAAGAGATGAGAATGAAAACCTAGTGCAGATTGACTGAACCTAGGAGAGACTTTGGGGAGTCTGATGTCAGGTGGTTCCTTGTCAACTTATGTAAAACACAGTACAATTTGGGATAAGGTTTCCAGGCAACAGTCAGTCCAATTCCAGGTACACAATAAAGCTTAAGATGTGACTACATAGACACTCCTTTACAAAGTGCATTTGACCACGAGGGTGGGTTCCATAGTTAAGGCCTAGAATCTAGGTGCTCTCTGACCAATAGAGTAGAGGCAATAAAGTACATGTGGCATCTCCCCTAGGATGGGCAATAGTCTAGGGAGAGAAGAGTTGGGATAATCATTCTGGGTGTTAGGGTGAGGTCTGTCCCTACAGAGAGCACAAAGGCCCTTGTGCCCCTCTTGTCAATCCTTATTTAAGAAAATGCCCCACAGGCCCGCCCACGGGCCTGCCCACAGGCCCGTCTGACGGAAGGTTTTTTCAGTTGAGGTCCCCTCTGCCTGGATGACCCTAGCTTATGTCAAGTTGACAACAAGCAAAGAAGCTGACCAGCACACCCAGGCTACTGCTTGCACTCCACGGCTTTCTTTTTCTTCTCCTCTGTCTTCCCCCTCCCTTCTTATCTATTCACCCCCGTTTCTTCATCTTCTCCATCCCCTTTTCTCTTCCTCCCTCCTCTCTCCTCCTCCTGTTCCTTTTCTGTGTTTCATGTAGTCCAGGCTAACTTACTTTGTAGCCAAGGTTGACCTTCCTGCCTCAGTGTCCAGACTGCTGAGATTGCGGGCGAGCACCACTGTGGAACCCAGGGCTCTGTACGGTGAGTTCTCCACCAGTTGAACCACAGCCCCCCCACACCCCGAGATTTTCAACCCTCCAGCCCAAGCCTGTGTCGTGCAGAAGTGGGTGTGGGCCAGTGGGAGACCCGAGCTGGACCTTGTTCCTGGAGCTCAGGGGTGGCATTGCTGTAGCACCTGTGGTCTGCCCTTGCTCCATATGAGGAAAACCTCTTGTTTTCCTCAGTTGTGTATGACAACACTCAGCACGCTGTGGATTTGATCTGTGTATGTTGAATGACATGAGAGCAGTTTATTAAATGTGCATGGACGAACACAGCCACTGTTCAGGTACACCCTGTGGCTCCTGTGCTGATCACAAAAGAACCTTCATAAAACTCTTTTTTTTGAGGCAAGTTTTTATGTGGGTTAGGCTGACCTATAGCTGAGGCAGGCCTTACACTCCTTAGCCTACCAGCCCTGGGATACCAGGCAGGCCCTTCTGTGTCCCCGCTGATCGGATGCCTACACATGTTTAGTGTCCTTGGGCTAAAATCCTAGCTTAGTAGGGGGCCCTGGTGTCCATCCTCAGCACTGCAAAGAAAATAAAAACAAAAGCCAGCAGACCAAGCCAAACTATCTCTCCTCAAACGTCTCTCCTTCATAAATTGTTTTTTACTTATTCTTTGAGAATTTCATACATTATAAAATGTGTATTAGTCATATTCACCCCCAACTCCTCTCCATGTCTCCCTTCAAACTTCATACTCTCTGTTTTAAATCCACAGAGTCCAGTAAGGGCTGCCAGGGTGTGCGTGGATGTGGGGCCTGTCCACTGGAGCCCGGACACTGTCGGGCTACAGACCTGCAGGAAAAAACAACAAAAAACCCAACCCAAACCAAATGAGCCTCTCCCCCACTCCCGGCGGTCATCAGCCTGGGGTGGGGGTGGGCTTATGGTCCTCCCCTTTATCATTACTGTCTTGTGGCTTTTCCAGATGGACAGCCACTGTTGTTATCTGTAGTCACCCTGCTGGGGCTTGCAACTGTGTAACTTACTTAGTACTGACCTGCCAACTTGCCAGAGTATGTCTCCCTCCCTAGTGCTGCCCCAGGCACCTGGTTACCACCAGCTCTGGCACAAGCCTGTGTTCGGTCCCCAACACCAAAAGAAAGAGACAAGATAGAGACTGGGGGCTGGAGAGACGGCCCAGCGGGTAAAAGCACTTACTGCACAAGCGTGAGCTCTGACTTCCTTAGCATTTCCAGAAAAAGCAGGGAGTGGCCATATTGCAGCCCGGAACCCCAGTGTGTGGAGCCTGGAACCCCAGTGTGTGGAGCCTGGAGACAGGAGTGTCCCTGGGGCTTTGCTGGCTTCCAGCCTAGCTCCAAGGTTGGCGAGAGACCCTGTCTTAAAGGAATAGGCCTTTAATGGATTAATAAATAAATAATAAACATAAAATAGAGGGCATGAAGTTGGGAGGGAAATGTATATAATGTGGGAGGGGTTCTGAGGGGAGTTGGTGGGGGTGTTGGAGGATAAATACGATCAAAGTACACTGTATACAAGTCTGGAATTTTCAACAAATACATATTAAAAGGAAACAAGACCTAGACCATCCCTTCCTCTGGTCCCTGCAGGTGCACCCCCCCCCCCATGAATACATGAATAAGTAAAATTTAAAAGTGAAAGAGTAGTTTGGCATGTCCTCCCTCGCCCCAGTTCCCTGGTGCCTCTCCAGCGCGATCCTCCCCAGTCCAGGCTGTGGTAACCGGTGGGTCTTGTCACGATGTTTCTTTCCCACTTCCCGGATGTCCTATAAATGGAATCCTACAGTGCAAAGTGCAAGGCTGAAGCCTGGCTGTCTGCCCCTGGCTTTGTTTGCAGCCGCTGGCTGCTGTCAGCATTGTGTGGGCTGCAGAGCTTATGTGTTTGGGAAGTGTTTATTGGGGCTTTGATGAAGCTTCTTGTGAATGGAAAGGCTGACCCTCAGCTGCAGCCCTGGCCCAGGAAATGGGCTTCTTCCTGCCCTTTAGTGTGTTGTATGGGAGAGTCCATGTCTTTGTGAGCCTTAGATAACCGTCTGCCGTAATTATTGCTTCCTCCAATTGAATTTCAGCCCTCAGATCTCCCCAGACAGAGCCAGACTAATGGTGATAATGTTGTTGGCAGAGTCGTTCTGTTTGGCTCTGCCGTCTGTATTCCTGGACTCAGAATGGTAGGGAAGGGACTAGGGGAGATGCTGCAGGGCACTGTCCTCTGAGCTCAACAGGCCAACTTCATTAGAGTAGCTGTGACGACCTATAGTAAACTGTCCTGTGCTCCCCCCCCCTCCCCCTAGTCAGGCCTGCTGACTGTTGATATTCCCTCATAGGAGGAGGAGTAGGGTGGATCACTGGATTTAACCCTTCCTCTAACATTCTATCTGCCCTTTCCTGTACCTCCCAGTCAGATGTATTTGCCCCTGGCCTCATGGTTTTGGTGCTAGGGTCTATAGTGTATAGAGGGTAGAAGGAGAATCTTATCTGTGCAGCTCTGGAGAAGTCCTCTATGCTGGGGTGAAGCTTTCCTAGGATGTGGCTGCTTTGGGGTCACCCAAGCTCCTGTGCTCTGTACATAAGTCCAGGAAACTCCTTGGTTCTCCAAGTTGGACCATGGCAGAATTGTACTTTGGTTTGTTCTTGGTGACCGTAAGGAAAGGAGGGTAGACTGCAACAGGATGTGGCTCCATGGGTAGTGGGCTTGCCCACTGTGCATGGAGCCCTGGGCTCTGTGTTGAGGTGGGGGAGGGAGGGGCTGTGGGGCTTGCTGGCCAGCTGGCCTAGTCTCATTGGTGAGCTCTAGGCCATTTCCTCAGCCCACCCCCACAAGATGTTCAGTCTCCAGGTAGGTTCTACCCCAAAGAAGAGTTGAGAGTTGGCTGTAGTAATTACAATTGAAGTTGAAATTGTAGCACATTGAATTGAAACACAAAAGCTTGGCTCCTCAGGAGAAATCATAGTCTTTATGAAGGTTGTTGGGCACGTAAAATGGCTCGATGGCTCAAGAAAAACAGTATGGTGGCTCATTAGAAAAATTAATAGAATTAACGTAGTTAGGCTGGGGAGGTGGCTGGGTAAGAGTTTTAATGTGTAAGCATGAAGAACTGAGTTCAAATCCCCAGCATCCATGTAAAAGGCAGGGAATAGTCATGTACATGCCTATAACCCCAGAGAGCTCTCTGGGGCTTACTGATTGCCAGCTCAGCTTTTGGTTCAGTGAGAGACTGTCTCAAGGGAATAAGATAGAGAGTGATAAAGTGGAACACCCAGCATCTGCTCCTCATTTCCAGGCTCATGCCCAGGGAGTACTCAATATACATTTAATAATCCCACTTCTGGGTATATACATGGAAGAATTGAAAATGGGACTCAGGGATATTTGTGCACCTACGTCCATAGAAGCATGATTTGTAATATCTCAACGGTAAAGGCTGTCTCAGTGGGCACCACGAAATGATTGGATCAGTGAAGGTAATTCAGCCTTTAAGGGAATATTATTCAGCCCTAAAAAGGAAGAAGGAACTGCTGACACATGCTACCGTGTGGATAAACTTGGAGGATAAAGGACTGCACTCGTCCAGAGCCCCCACAGAGACAGAAAGCAGGAAGGTGGGCTCTGGGCCATGGAGGGGCTGTGAGAGGCATGAACAGGGACAGAGTTCTATCTTGAAAGGTGAGAAGGTTCTGTGTGTGAATGGCTGATGGGGATGCTGCACATTATTTATTAATTAAGTCGTTTAAAAATTGCATACGGATGTGTATGTGGTATGCATGCATCTCTGTGTGTGTTTGTATGTGCGTGTGGAGGCCCACGGTTGACATCAGGTGTTTCTTTGAGTACTCCACCTTAAATACTGAACTCCTGATTTTCCTGTCTCTACCTGTTGAGTTCTGGGATGACAGATGTGCACCACCATGCCCATTTTTTTTGTAATACTAGCATCAAACCCAGTGTTTTGTTTACACTAGGCAAGCACTCTACCACTGAGCCACACCCCAGCCAGAGATGGAAGCTCTTAGAATATTTTATTATAGTTAAAGTTTATTTTTGCTTTGACTGCTCATTAGCTTTACCACATGCCTTAGGAGAGAAAGGACTACACATTGGACAACTCACATTTCTGTCACGGTGGAGAACTGAATTGGACAGTGTTGCTTGTCTGTGGAGTTGGCTTTGGAGGCCACTTCTTTCCCCAGGTTTGGCTAGTGGACAGGGACCCAGTTGGTGTTGGGAGAGTTAAATTTGAGAATTTGGGAGAAATCTGGTTCCTGGCTGTCCAGTTCTGCTCTAGAGTATACAAGTAAGGAGAGAGGGACCCACCTCAGAGGGCAGATCAGGCACACGGCAGAGGACTGTCTAGAGTCAGCCAAGCCACAGCTCCTCACAGGCAGCCTGGGAAGGGAGGGGATAAAATGAAGAGAAAATTAGGAAGTGGCTGGAGAGATGACTTCTGAGTTCAGATCTCTAGAACCCAGGCAAAGCCGAGCTGGAAGGTGAGGACCGACCTCCCAAGGTTGTCCTCTGACCTCCACACTTATTCCTGTGTCCCCTGAAATGTATATAATAAGAGGCAGTTAGGAAGTGTGGAACGGTGAGATAATGGAGAAAAGGCTGATGGAAGGAACTGACTCCCGTGGACAAATTCAGCGACACAAACAAGAAAGCCTCTCTAGGCTGCTGAGGCGCGGGCTGTGCCCTCACCTGGAGGACCTCCTCCTTCCTCCGGATCAGGATCCTCCTTTCTAGTTGCAACAGAGCCTGAAGTAGTTACAGGTCCTGTAACCCTGTGATAGGCTGAGGCAGGAGGATGGCAAGCACAAGGCTAACCTAGGCTACAGAGTGAGTTCAAGGAGAGCCTGGGTAACTTCATGAGAACTTGTCTCCAGATGTAAGGACAGAGGATGTGTCTTAGTGGTAGAGCCGCTGCCCAGAATCCCCCAGTGAGGGATTGGGGGCGTGGGTCAGTTGTAGAGGGCCTACCTAGAATCCACCAATGAGGGACTGGGGTGTAGCTCAGTGATAGAAACCAGGCCTGACATTTGCGAGTCCCGGGTTCCATCCCCAACACTGCAATATGTAAGTAAATAGGTGAGTAATTAAGTCAATAAATAAAGTTATGTCAACCTACGATGAAAACAAATCACATTGAAAACAAGTGATGGAAATAACCACCTCTTAGCTATGATATGGCATTTTCAGAAAGTATTTTCTTTTTACTTAAGTGTGTGCATATGCAACCTGAGCCCAGAGAGGGCGTCAGATCCCCTGGAGCTGGAGTTACAGTGAACTACCTGCTTGTTGTGGGTGCTGGGAACCGAACTCAAGTCGTCTGCAAAGCAGCAAAGCTGGTTGGTAACTGTTGAGCCGTCTCTGTAGCCCCAGGCTTAGCGTTAAAACAGTATGTGCACCCTGGAAGTTACTGTATCAATGGTAGACAGACTGTATGGACTAGGGGAAACATTATCTAATAGTGTGTTACATTGTGTCTCCTGCCAAGGTCTCGGTTACTTGGCTTCCTGTCAGCAGCCTGAAGTTGGTGGTAGTAACTGGCAAACGCTGTGAATTAGGTCTCCCCTCCCTCAGGTGATGGTTTAACTTTTGCCAAGTGTGGAGTTGCTTTGGGGGCTGCTGTCACTTTTCACAGACCAGCCAGGCACGCACCAAGTGCCGCTTAAGTGTGGCTGTTATTGTTGTTGTTTTGTTTGGCAGTTTGTGCAGACAGAACTTGGACAGAGTCCTTGACCAGCTGTTTGGTTTTTTCTTCTCGCCTCCAGTTTGCCCGACCATCTGTAAGTCACACGGCTGCACTGCCGAAGGCCTGTGCTGCCACAAGGAGTGCCTAGGCAACTGTTCGGAACCTGATGACCCCACCAAGTGTGTGGCCTGTCGCAACTTCTACCTGGACGGTCGGTGTGTGGAGACCTGCCCGCCTCCCTACTACCACTTCCAGGACTGGCGCTGTGTGAACTTCAGCTTCTGCCAAGACCTTCACTACAAATGCAGGAACTCCAGGAAGCCTGGCTGCCACCAGTACGTCATTCACAACAACAAGTGCATCCCTGAGTGTCCTTCTGGCTACACCATGAACTCCAGCAAGTGAGTCCTGCGTGGGTCGGGGAAGGAGCTGTTCTCAGGGCTCATGAGCTCTTTTGCTAGGGTGCATCCTCAGCCCCGAATTTATCATGCCTGGTGGTACACACCAGGGATCCTAGCATTTGGGAGGTAGAGGCAGGAGGATCAGAAGTTCAGGGTCATCCTTGGCTACATAGTGAGTTCAAGGCCAGCATGAGCTAAATAAAGCCCTGTCTCAAAAACCAGAAGCATATCCCACCTCCGAGAAAACCACAAAACGCTGTTAACTGCTGTTAAGAACTGATGATGGCCGGGCGTTGGTGGCGCACGCCTTTAATCCCAGCACTTGGGAGGCAGAGGCAGGTGGATCTCTGTGAGTTCGAGGCCAGCCTGGTCTACAGAATGAGTTCCAGGAAAGGCACAAAGCTACACAGAGAAACCCTGTCTCGAAAAACCAAAAAAAAAAAAAAAAAAAAAAAGAACTGATGATGAAGCCTTCTGCGTTCCAACTGTGCTAAACCAGAGCACGCTGGCTAAGAATGAGGTGGTTGTTGATAGCCGCCACTTACATCTTTTTAATTCTGTATGTGAGTGTATGTGTTCGTGTGTGTGAGCATGTGTATGTGCAGATGAGTACGTGTGTGTGTGTGTGTGTGTGTGTAGACCAGTGGTTGATGTTGGATGTTTTTCTCAATCACTCTTGATCTTCTTACTTAGTTTTTAAAATGTTTTATTATTATTCATGTGTATATATGTATGTACTGTGTCTGTACGTGCATGGAGGTGTCTGGGGGAGGCCAGTAGAGGGCATCAGTTTCCCTTGAATGTGAATTCCCTTACATGTGAATGTAAGCCTCGGTGTGGGTGCCTGGAATTGAACTCAGGCCCTCTGGAAGAGCAGCAGGCTCTCTTGACCACTGAGCCATGCCCCTAGCCCCACTCTGTTTTTGGAGCAAAGGTCTCTCACTGGATCTAGAACCCGGGATACTCCTGTGTCTGCTTACCCGTGCTGGGGTTACAGGTGCGACTTTCTTCCTGGCTCTTTCATGGTGCTGGGGAAGCAAACCTGGACCCTCACGCTTGCACAGCAGGTGCTTTGCCAACTGAGCGATCTACCAGCTCTCCGTAGTGTTCTTTTAAATACTGCGTCCTGGGCTTTGGTGAGGCGCTTGATGAGAAGGAAATGTTTCTCCTCCCGAACACCTCATTTCTGAGTGCTGTGCTTATAGTTGAAGGTGGAATTCTTTAATTCCTCCTGCACCCTCCTCTGGGGCTCAGTGAATCACCGTTATACCAGGTAGGTAGCCGTGTTGTCCGTGTCCTGCCCCACCTGACCCAACACAAGCTGGGCACACTCTGTCTTAAGGAGGGGGAGGCTTACGCCTGCACTGTTCCCAGAGCTTGGCTGTCCTGCCAAGATCAGCACCGTCAAGCCATTTCCTACCGCTTGGGTGAGAAACAGGGCTTCTCTCCTTGGTGGCGGGTCAGGCTTCCTGTGTATACACCCCAGATGCTGTGTTCAGGGCTTTAGCTTCGTGGATGAGATATTTTAATGTCTGGGACTTCACCAAGTTGTTGTTGTTTTAAATCTCTTTCCTGGTTTTGGTGTTAGGGTTTAAGAGAAGGGGGTGGGGTGGGGGATGTCCAGCAAAGAACAGAAAACCAAATCAGAAACAGACGCACATTGCGAGGCCTTGAGCTGACCTGCTGACGTCAAAATTCTTCCTCTCAGACTTGGACCCTAGCCAAGTGAGCGAGCAAAAGAGAGTGTTTTGATTTTGGTGGGAAATTTTATTTCTCTGGGTGGAAAGGGCAAGAAGGAAAACAATCTTTATTTTAGCTCCTGTGAATCTTTTTTTTAGTGTTTATGAAACCTGAAAGTACAATATGTTTTGTTTTGCTCATTTTTTATTAAATGAATTAAAAAAAAAACCCCAAAGAAACAAAATAGCAAGTATTGTTGGCCCAAACAGACCTCTATAAATCAGTCTCTGTGTTGAATGGGGTTTATTTTTTATTTTATTTTTTCATTTCGAGGGCAAGAGGAGGTTCAACAGGAAGATTGGAGAAGGAAACATTGTTTTGTTTATCCATTTCAGTTTTTAAGAGCAGTTGTGGGGACTGATGGTTTCTGTCAAGACCTTTATTTAAAAGACGTTGGCTTTGGGGCTGGAGAGATGACCCACCAGATCAAGCAGGAGTTTGGATTCCCAGAACCCATGTAAATGCTAGGCTGTGTGGCGATCCACCTGTAATCCCAGGCTGGGATTACAGTGATTGTTAATGTTAGTACCTGTGCTGTCAGGGTTCAGTTTGGAGAGTCTTTTCCTGTGCCAGCGAGTTCAGGGCTGTTCCCCACTTTCCCCGCTGTCAGGTTCAGGGTTATCTGGCCGTTTACTGAGGTTGTTGATCCACTTGGGCTTGAGTTTTGTGCAGGGTGATAGGTACGGGTCTAGTTGCATTCTTCTACATGCAGCATCCAGTTTGATCAGCACCATTTGTCGAAGATGTCTTTTTTCCCCAGTGTCTATGTGTGGCGTCTTTGTCAAAAGTTAGGTGTACGTAGGTTGGCTGGATTTATGTCTGGTCACCGTGTTTGTTTTTATACCAATACCATGCTGTTTTTACTACTACAGATCTGTAGTACAGTCTGAGGTCGGGGATGGTGATACCTCCAGCAATTCTTTTATCGTTTAGGATGTTTAACCATCCTTTTGTGTGTGTGTGTTTCTATATGAATCTGAAAATGGTTTTTCAGTTTCTGTGAAGAATTAATTGTGGTGGGATTTTGATGGGAATTGCGTTGAATCTGTAGATTGCTTTTGGTAGGATGGCTGTTTTCGCTATATTAATTTTGCTGATCCATGAGCATGGGAGATCTTTCCATCTTCTGATACCTCCTTCAGTTTCTTTCTTCAGTGTCTTAAAGTTTTGATTATACAGTTTTCCACTTGCTTGGTTAGAGTTACCCCAAGATATTTTATTTATTTACTTCTTTAAGCTTACTGTGAAAAGTGTTATTTTCCTGATTTCTTTCTCAGTCAGTTTGTCACTTATATATAGGAAGGCTAAGTGTTTGTCAGCTGTAGGAGTTTCCTGGTAGAATTCTTAGGGTCACATAAGTACACTATCATATCATCTGCAAATAAAGATACTTCTTCCTTTCCAGTTTGTATCCCCTGATCTCCTTAAGTTGTCCTATTGCTCGAGGTAGAACTCCACCTGCTGCTTGGGGTTAAGGCCTCTCACTGAACCTGGACCAGGACCCGGTGATCCTCCTGTCTGTGCACCCCACCCCACCACCCAGGGCTCGGGGTCTAGGTGCACTGCCACACCTAACGTGTAAAAATGTGGGTGCTGGGGACTTAGCATCAGGTCCTTTGCTCGTGCAGCCAGCACCCTCATGTCCTGAGCCACCTCATCTGAGGTGCCTGAGGTGGATGCTTAGAGACCGTCAGGAGCGATCATGGGAGATGAGCTTGTACACTAGTAGTGGTTTACAGGTTTTTGCTTTGTTTGGCGGTTTGTCATTCTCTTGAGATAGCGTCTCACTGTGCAGATCAAGCTGGCCTCAAGGTGACAGTGGTCTGCAGTGCTGTGTGTGTGCATGTGTGTATGTGTGTGCATGCGTGCATGTGTGTGTGCGTGTGTGTGTGCATGTGTGTGCACGTGTGCTTGCGCGTGTACACGTGTGTGCGCGCGCGTGCGTGCGTGCGTGCGTGCGTGCGTGCGTGTGTGTGTGTATGTGTGTGTAGGAGGGCATCACAGTGCATATATAGAGGTCTGAGGACAACTTAGCTCTCTTCTTCCACCATGTAGGTCCTGGGGATTGAACTCAGCTTGGTGGTAAGCGTCTTTACCTAAGGAGTGCTGGAACCACATTTGCATATCCCCCACACTCGCCTGGGGCCAACTATGTGACCTGACAGTGGTTGAGACTTTCACAGTCCCTGTCTTCTAGGAAGAGGGGAGACGAGTAAAAAGATGGACGTCCGTGGCTGGGCAGTTAGCTGCATCAGCAGGCAAGCACAGAGACCCGAATTCAACCACTTAAATGCACATAAAATATTATTTTGGAAACCCGAATATGATGGCGTGCACTTATGACCCCAGTTCTGGGAAGGAGGAGACAGGAGGAGCCCTGGAATTCATTGGCCAGCCAGCACAGGCCTGTCAGCAAGTTCCAGGTTCAGTTGAGAGACAAGTTGGAAGGTACCTGAAGAATGACACACAAAGTTGACCTCTTATCTCTGTAAAGATATGTGAGCGCACCCCTCCCAACACACACACACACACGGAATTCTATCATGTGGTCAATAATTTTATGAACCATGCCTAAAGGATGAGATTCCAGGAAAAACTCTAATGGTTGGGGAGACGGCTCAGTTGGTAAGGTGCTGACTTCCGTTTGAGCCCTAGCACCCTTGGGAAAAGCTGAGCGTGGTGGTCTGTGTTTGTCATACCAGCACTGGAGAGGTGTGGCGCTGTCAGGTCTGCCCTGTGTAGAAAATGAAGGAAGTTTCTTATATCAGGAGAGTAGGCTTTGTGTGTGTGTGTGTGTGTGTGTGTGTGTGTGTGTGTGAATGTAGATGTATATGGGTGTGCTCATGTTGGTGTGTGTGTGTGTGAATGTGGATGTATATGGGTGTGCTCATGTTGGTGTGTGTGTTCGGATGTGGGGAGGTCGTAGGACAACCTCAGATTATTCTCCGAATCCTACCCACTTTCTTTGAGATGGGGTCTCTTACTGGCTTGCTCACTACGAGGTTAGGCTGGTGGGCCAGTGAGCACCGGGAGTCCATCTCCTCCTCAGTGCTGGTCTTACAAACATGTAACAGCATGTCTGATATTTTTTAGAACATCTTTCATTACATATTTACTTATTTATTGTGTGTGAGCTTCACGATCAGTTGACAGTGTGCAGTGCTCTGTTCCCCTTTCACCTTGTGGGTCCCAAGAATTGAACTCAGGTTGGCAGCCATGGCTGCAAGAATCTTACCCTGCGAGCCGTTTCTCTAGCCAATGCCTGGCATTTTTATGTGGGTTATGAGGGTTCAACTCAGAGTCTCATGCTTGTGAGGAAAATACTCCACTGACTGAGCCGTCTCCCAAACACTGGGCAATGATTTTATGGTTTTTTTTTCTTTTTAGGGGATGATTGGCTATTCTGAGTATGTGGGAGGCATTTGACAATGTCTGGAAATATTTTTGGTTGTGGCAACGTGGAGATGGGATGCTGTTTGTATTGATTATAGCTTGGGAATCCTGCTCTGCATTCTGTACTGACATGGGTGTCTCATTACCACTGTGCAGATATACTTGGTTTCAGTTATTTGGAGTGCTATACCAGTGACTTTTCTATTGCTGTGATAAAACACTGACCAAAAGCAACTTAGAGGAGGAGATGCTTATTCCAGCTTATACTGCCTGCTCATAGTCTATCCTCAAGAGAAGTCAGGCAGAAGTCTGAAACAGAAACAACTGAGCAGTGCTTCTCAACCTTCCAAATGCTTCTACCCTTTAATACAGTTCTTCATGTTGTGGTGACCCCAACCGTAACATTGTTTCATTACTACTTTATAACTGTAATTTTGCTGCTGTTATGAATCGTAATATAAATATCTGATATGTGGGATATCTGATATACAACCCCCCAGAGGATTGGAACCCACAGGTTGAAAACAGCTGCCATAGAGCAATGATGCTTGCTGGCTGAGTTTCTGGCTCATATACAGCTGGTTTTCTTATACAGCCCAGGCCCACCTGCCTAGGAAATGGTGCCACCCACAGTGGGCTGGGCCTTCTCACATCAATCAACAATCAAGATAATTGCCACAGTCGTGGTCATGGGCCAATCTGATCTAGGTAGTCCTCAACTGAGACCCCTCAAGATGACTCTAGGCTGTGTCTTGCTGACAGCTGACGCTAACTAGGACAAGGGCTGAGCTCAGTACATCTACCTTAGAGTAATGGATTAAGTCCACCACTGAGTCCCAGTGAAGCATGTTGTGTTTCAAATGGTGGGGGAAGGGACCCTGCGCACCTGATTGACCTATTTCCCTTTGCTCTGATCCGCTCTCAGCTTGATGTGCACCCCGTGTCTGGGACCCTGTCCTAAGGTCTGCCAAATCCTCGATGGCGAGAAGACCATTGACTCCGTGACATCTGCCCAGGAGCTCCGAGGCTGCACTGTGATCAATGGCAGCCTGGTCATCAACATTCGAGGGGGCAGTGAGTACTCCCAGGAGGGCCTGTCACTGTCTCTGAGCACGGAAGTGCTAGCCCAGGGAATCCCACACGTTCCCTTCTCAACTTTCATGGCCGTATTCACTTGGGTCCTGTGGTCTCAGCTACTCCCAAGGCTGGGACAGGAGGATTGTTTGAGTCTAGGAAGTTCAGACCGGCCTGGGTGACATAATCTTATCTAAACAAAAGAAACAACATAACAAACTAACAAAGTATACATCTTTCAGTGGCCCTCTAAGTAGGAGATTCATACCAGGAGTTGCCTCAAAATCCAAAATGAAAAGTTACTGGCTCCGTGTTTGCGGAAATTCTTATTTTCCAATCTGCATCAGGGATCTGTATTCTTTTTATTTTTTGTTAATGAATGTTTTGTCCGCATGTATGTATATATATACTGTGTATGTGTGGTGTCCACAAAAGCCGGAAGTGGACACTGCAGTTACAGATGGTAGTGAACTCCTGTGTGGGTGCTGGGAACTGAACCCAGGTCCTCTGCAGGAGCAGCAAATTCTCTTAACTACTACTGAGCCATCTCTACAGCCCCGGGAATCTGTATTCTTACCGATACGCACTGAGTCTGCTGGCTCACACTTGTTATCCCAGCACTCAGGAGTTGGAGGTAGGAGATGTTCAGTGTGAGTTTGAAGAAATAAAGAAAAAGCCTCCAAGCTGGAAAAGCTTTACTGTGGGTAGGTCTGCAGGTCAGTAGGTAGAGTGCTTGCTTAGCACCCACGGGTTCAGTCCTCAGTACTGTCTCCAGGGCACACTGGGGAAGCAGAGGCCACGAAACTCAGAAGTTCAAGGGTGTCTTTGGTTACACACACACCAGGAGGGCATGAACACACAGACAGACAGACAGACAGACAGACCAGGAAGACAGGAAAACACACACACACACACACACACACA
>CABHPR010132213.1:1236-45167 GCA_902168415.1 Peromyscus melanophrys | reverse complement strand
ATGGAAGGAAGGAAGGAAGGAAGGAAGGAAGGAAGGAAGGAAGGAAGGAAGGGAAGAAAGCCAACCAAATGAACAAAAAAACCAAGTGAGAACATCTTGTGAGTCTTAAATTAACTGACTTCAAAGTTTAAAAGAGAAAATGCAAAGTAGCTAGTAAAATTTAGGAAAAAAATATTGAATTAGGGTCTTAGACTATTCAAAAAATAGAGTGCTTCTTTACTTTATGTATAATAATATAATCTAGACAGAATAAAAAACTAAACATAAGAAACACAACCATAAAAGTATTAAAAGTATCTCTTTAAAAAGGAGGGTTGGAGGGTCACTTAGCAGTTAAAAGCATTTGTTGCTTGCTCTTACAGAGGACCTGGGTTCAGTTCTCAACACCGACATGGTGTCTCACAGCCATCTGTAACTCCAGTTCCAGGGGATCTGATCCCTTATTCTGATCTCCTTGGGCACTAGGCATGTATGTGGAGCACACATATATGTGCAGGCAAAACTCTCATACACATAAAATAAATTAATTAAATGGATAATTAAAGAAAAATGAAAGTATGTAATAAACATTTTTACAATCTTTTAATAGAAAAGACCTTTCTAAGCAATGCTCAGGCCTAAATGCCATGAAAAAAGATTTACATATTTTATTACCTTAAAAACTCTTGGCCGGGCGTTGGTGGCGCACGCCTTTAATCCCAGCACTCGGGAGGCAGAGGCAGGCGGATCTCTGTGAGTTCGAGGCCAGCCTGGGCTACCAAGTGAGCTCCAGGAAAGGCGCAAAGCTACACAGAGAAACCCTGTCTCGAAAAACCAAAAAAAAAAAAAAAAAAAAAAACACTCTTATAACCTACTGTATGGAAAGAAAAAAAAGGAAGATACAATTTAGGTTTTGTTTCACTTTAAAAAAAAAATAAAATATCTGCCTTACCATTAAAAACTAAAAACAGATATAGATTAAGGGACAAAGACTAAATATATGTAATAAATGACTAATTAGCATCATATTTAAGGAAATCATACAAATTAGTAATTGAAGAACAACCTTACTAAAATAAAATATCAAAAGATAGTATCACATACTTCAGATAGGCTGAACTTTGAATGAGCAACAAATATTTTACAAAAAAAAAAGGTAGGAAGGGGACTGGAGAAATTGCTCAGTGGTTAAGAGCACTGGCTCCTCTTACAGAGGACCTTGGTTTGATTCCCAGTACCCAGAAGGTGGCTCACAACCATTCATAATTTCTGTTTCAGGGGATCCAAAACTAACTTCTTCAGGCACCAGGCATATACATGGTGCATATATATATGCAGGCAAAACATTCATACACATAAAAATGTAAACATTTTAAAAATACTAAAACAATAAAGTGATTAGTAATTTGTAAATCAAAGCATTAATTAAATACCATTCACTTATCCATCAGATTGCCAAAAATTGAAGGTGCTAAAATATCCATTAGTTATGAGAATGTAAGGAAAGGAATACTCAGATACTCTGCAAATAGGATCAGTTCAGATTCTTTACTATGCTAAATCAGGCAGCATCTACTGAAAATTTAAATGCAGGAACCTTTTAACCTAGCAAGAACAGCAAAGTCCAGTGGCACTCAGGTGACAATTTACACAGGAACTCCTAACTTTTGTGTCAAGATACTGCATTTGGAATCTCATGTTACTGAATCTCAGCACAGCACTGGGTGCTGTGCTGGTGTGAAAGGTTATCCCAAGTCTCTGAGATGAACAGTGTCATCTTTATGGGAAGATACAGCCCAAAAGTTCAAAGAAAAAGTGTATACATTCTACTATAATGGAAACTCACCCAAGTCAGGCTCCGCAGTCAAGTTACAGGCCAGCTTTGGACTAAACAGTCACTCCGGGCTTGTTGGACAGAAAGTTCTAGAAAGGAAAATAGCTCAAAAGTGTCTTAAAGTCTCAAGAAGGCCAGCTCTCCTCACCAGCTGAGAAACCTACTGGAGGTTGGGCTGCTGCATGTGAGGGGTAACCATCCAAAAACTTTGGAATTCTGGGGTGTACTTTTTAATATGGTAATAAATTGCAAATATCAACTTCACAATTACAGCTATTTTCAATTGCAAGCTTCAGTTTCACAACGTTCACTATGTTCTTTACATCTCCAGTCACACACGACTACTCTCTAATTACAGAACTTTTTTCATCGCCCCAAAGGAAAACTGTACCTGAACATGGAGGTAGTCCCTTTGAGGAATTGATAACACAAAGAAAAATATAAAGAAATAGAATTCATCTGTATAGAACTGAAAATGCAAGTTACAGATGTTCAAAATTCTTTTGAAATGGCCACACAGAAGCAGCACATAGTCGTATAGTGAAGGGGTAAACGTATAATGAAAAGCCTACACATCTGTGGAAAGCGGAAGGATACACGTGGCGAAGTGATGCACGTGCAAAAACGGTGGACTACACGTGCAATGCAGTGGAAGACTATATGTGGAACAACAAAGGAATACATGCGTGGTGGAGGGATATATATATATATATTTGGCGAGATAGACATATAACCAGGGTAGACTTATAACTGAGTCACGAACTTGTGGCGGAGGAATGGACTTGCAGAGTTGAGGTATAAGCCCGTGGAATATGTGCGGAGGGATCAGTTCGTGCCAGGGCGGAGCACCCCGTCCCTTTTAACTGAGTCGCAGGGCTGAGGCAGCCATTTAGTGCTGCGGAGCATGACGCTCTGGTAACATGTCAGAAGCTGAGGCAAGCGGTGGGATGGCTGGCAACGCTGGACCTGATGAGAAAACGTTGCAGGTGTTGCGGGACATGGCCAACCACCTGCGAATCCGTTCCATCAGGGCCACAGGTACCTCAACCACTAGGTAAGGCTGCCTGGGAGTGCCTTACCACGCGGTTCTTCAGTCCTTACTGAAGTTGTGAGGCGAATGGAACCTGCTGTTATCCTGCATTTTTCTGCCTTCTGGGACCACTTACCGCCTTTAGATACCCATGAAGTATAGTCTTCTTCAGCCCTGGCGGCAGCCCTGACTACTTTGTGACCAAGGTTCTGGAAGCCCACAAGACCTCCCTTAGTAAGGAAAAATCTAGAACCTAGTCGAGTGAGCGAGCAGTGTTCTCTGGTATTTATCAGGCTAGTTCTAGTTTGGCATTTTAGGGAGGAATGGAGTGTTGTGTGTAAGTTGCAATGGAATTGGGGGGGTGGTCGTGATTGAGCGGACCCTTACTCAGGACATTAGGGTGAAAACCGAACCACGTTCTGTGGAGAGCACACCAGAAGGGTAGTGCTCCAGGAGGTGGAGTGGAAAAGAGGAGGAAATGTGAGAGGCAGCACATAAGAGATGTGGTTTCCAAAAAAGTAGTCGTCCAGGCTGGCCTCGAACTCACAGAGATCCGCCTGGCTCTGCCCCCCGAGTGCTGGGATTAAAGGCGTGCGCCACCACCGCCTGACCGTTTTTTTTTTTTTTTAAAGATTAATTTATTATGTGTACAGTGTTTTGCCTGCATGTATGCCTGCCCACCAGAAGAGGGCATCAGGTCTTATAGATGTTGTGAGCCACCGTGTGGTTGCTGGGAATTGAACTCAGGACCTTTGGAAGAGTAGCCAGTGCTCTTAACCTCTGAGCCATCTCTCCAGCCCTTCTCTTTTTGAGGCTTGTTTGTTTGGAGGTTTGGTCTTTTGGTTTTTTTTGGGATAAATGTCTCTCTACATAACCCTGGCTGTCCTGGAATTCGAAGTGTAGACCAGGCTGACCTTGAACTCACAAAGATTTGCCTACCTCTGCCTCCTGAGTGCTGGGATTAAAGCTATGCACCACTACACCCAGCTTGTCCACAGTTTTTCAATGACTAAACTACTAATTGTATGTCTATTCAGATTTCCTAATACTAACTAGGTCCTGTTAGATTTTCTCTTTCTAGAATTTTTTTTTGAGTTATTTTGATTAACAAGATTTTAGGATACAATTATCCACATTATTATACAAAATTCTTTTTCATTTCTTTAGGGGTGACAAGAATAGCCTCATCTTCATTTTCTGAGTTATTTCAGTCTTTTCACAGTTTTGCCTATCTAGCTAAAGCTTTGTTAATATTTTGCAAGAACCAACTTTGGGTCCTGTGGGTTGTACTTCAGTGCAAAATACTTGCCTATCATGCCCTGGGCTAGATCATTAGCACTGCACAAAAAAGAACCAAGTTTAGTTTTGTAGATTTTTACCTCTTTTGCTGCACTATTTTTTATATCTGCTATGATCTTTATTATTCTTTCCTTCTCTTAAAGGCTTTTGGCTGCCGGGCGTTGGTGGCACACACCTTTAATCCCAGCACTCGGGAGGCAGAGGCAGGCGGATCTCTGTGAGTTCGAGGCCAGCCTGGGCTACCAAGTGAGCTCCAGGAAAGGCGCAAAGCTACACAGAGAAACCCTGTCTCGAAAAACCAAAAAAAAAAAAAAAAGGCTTTTGGTTTAGTTCTTTTGTAGTTCTTTAAGTAGGAAAGTTAAGGTTGTTGATTAGAAATTGTTAAAAAATGAGTTTTAGCTTTACATTTTTCTTTACACTGCTTTTGCTGCATAAGTTTTAGATTTTTGTTTTTATTTTCATGCATCTGTTTCTAATTTTCCTTGTAATATTTTTCCTTTGGTTTGAATAAGAGTTCATTATTTAATTTCCACAACTCTGTTTAATGTTTTCTGTTTTTCTGCTGGTTTATAATTTCATGTCCTTGTAGTTACACAAAGTACTTTGCATGTATTTTTTTTTCATCCTTCCCTGGAGTTCGGAGCACAGCTCAGTAGTAGACTATTTGCCTAGTTAGTGCAAGGCCCTAGGTTCCATCCCCAGCACTGCAAACATAATTTTCCCTGAAACCTAAACCATGATATTAAGAGGACAATTTTTGTTGCATTTTAAGACACAAGATTTTGGTTGTGTGGTAGTGACACACGCCTCTAATCCTAGCGCTCAGGAGACAGAAGCAGGTGGATTTCTGAGTTCGAGGCCAGCCTGGTTTACAAAGTGAGTTCCAGGACAGCCAGGGCTACACAGAGAAACCCTATCTCATGGGGGGGAAAGACACAAGATTTTGTTTTATTTTACATTTTTGTTTTATGGGTCTTAAGTACAGTCACATTGTCATCTTAATGTTATGCCAAGTCTACTACCACCACCACCACCACCACCACCTGCTGAGGTTACAATTATAGGGTATTACACGAGGCTTTTTTTTAATGAAGCAAATATGTTTATTTATGTCTTTTATTTTATCAAATACAGAGAAGGATTTAAGAAGGCAAATATTAGCCGGGCATAGTGGCAAATGCCTTTAATCCCAGCACTTGGGAGGCAGAGGTAGGTGGATCTCTGAGTTGGAGGCCAGCCTGGTCTACAGAGTTAGTTCTGGGGAAATCATTTAAAAAGAAATGCTTATTACAAGTATACCTTACTTTTTTTTTTCTTTTCTTTTTCACCTGTCTCTGCCTCCCAAGTGCTGGGATAAAGGTATGTACCACCACCACCCAGCTTGTCTATTTTACCTTAAAGTAGATAGATGATTAGATAGTACAGAAGTTTCTCCAGGTTTTTTGTTTGTTTGGTTTTGATTTTGTTGTTGTTTGTTTTTTAAGCATGTATTCTGGTGATTGACAAACACTTTACTGATGGAAGTAGCTCCCAAGTCCCTGCTTTATTTGTTTCTTACAGTAGCTTTTTTAGCTGGGGTAAGATGATATTTCATCTTTGTTGTTTGTTTGTTTGTTTGTTTGATTTTGTGATGCTGGAGATAGAACTTGATAACCCACGCACTAGACAATACTCTACCACTAAACTGGCTTCCAGCCTCAGCCACTTGAATCCTGGGATTACAGGCATCAGCCACCATGTCTGGCCCTTATTGTAGTTTATATTTACATTTTCTTGGTAATTAATGATGCTATTTTTTTTGAGACAGGGTTTTGCTGTGTAGCCCCGGCTGTCCTGGAGCTCACTCTATAGACCAGGCTGGCCTCAAACTCACAGAGATTCACCTGCATGTGCCTCTGGAAATATTTTTTATATACTTGTTAGCCATTCACACTTCTTTCTTTGAAAAATCTATTTAGATTATTTGCGCACTTTAATTTGTTGTTAAATTTTTGAGTTCCTTATCTTTTGAATATTAATGATCTGTCAAATGAATAGCTGGGAAATATTTGCAGGGAATAAGTTTTGTCCCCATCCTGTTCTCTCTCCCCTATAAGAAATTCATTTTAGGGGCTGGAGAGATGGCTCAGTGGTTAAGAGCACTGGCTGCTCTTCCAGAGGTCCTGAGTTCAATCCCTAGCACCCACATGGTGGCTCACAACCATCTAACTGTAATCCCATGAGATCTGATGCCCTCTTCTGGTGTGGAAATGTACATACAGACAAATCACCCATATACATAAAGTACATAAATAAATAAATCTTTTTTAAAAATTCATTTTAGGTAGTAGAATGGAATCTATGTGATGGTTCTGATAGAGTGAAGCATGTGGAGGATCTACAGATGATAGCATATGAGTAAAAGAATGCTCAAGTCAGTAACAAATTGAACTAAGCCCAGTGCATGTCACTGTGTAGAGAGAAAGAGGGCTTGGGAGGTTGCTGACCTCTCAAATGGCCTTTAGTGCCTCAAGCATAAGAGGCCATGGCCCAGCACCCTGTTCCTTGGCTGAATTCAGTCAGGCCGGGGGAAATGACTGCTGCTTCTAGTTCAAAGACACAGTATACTGCTGCTATACATAGAAGTACAAGGTGCCCACTAAGAACCATTTGCCTGTGAGAAACAACTTGTATTGTGTCTGCCTTTCAGCCATCTCACACCATGCAGCAGTGCTGCTGAGATCATGTCTGTGCTGTTCTTCTACACAATGAGATATAAACAGGCAGACCCAGAAAACCCAGACAACGACCGATTCATCCTTTCAAAGGTATAATGACAGGGGAATACTGCTGCTTGTTGTTGTTTTGCAGGGGGGGTGGTTTTTGTTGTTTTGTTTTGAGACAGGGGTTTGTGTAGCTCAAGCTAGCCTCCAACTCACCATGTAGCCCAAGCTGACCATGAACTCCTTATCTTCCTACCTCCAACTTCTGAATTCTGGAATTATAGGTGTGTACCTTGCTTGATGCTTACTTCTTAAACTGCACTTTAAAGACACCATATGTCAATAGGTGCCTTTTGAAATGGGCCCTTAAAATGGGCCATTTGGTATTTTTTTTATTCACAGTACAAAGTTGTTCTAGTAAGGCCCACTTGGAGCCATATGGCATGTATAGCAGGAAAGATGAAATGTGGCAGCTGGCCACATTGGTACTCTTGCCTCATTCCACCTCACTCCACTGAAGTCCCCATAGATCATACTTTTCCCATCCTCTGTGCTGCTTTGAGAGGCAGGTGACTTCAGTGAATCTGCCTTGCTGAACCTGCAGAAAACTGATGATGACTTGGAAGAAGCATCAACCGAAAACTGAAGGGCTTTTAGTTTTACCAGTTTTCTTTTTTGTTGTTGTTTTTTTGTTTTGTTTTTCCCAGCTAAGTAAGCCTGGGAAGCCAAAAGATCTTTGTATGAGCAATTTCTTGAAACATACTTGGTGCTGGAACAAAGATAAGTACTGCCTGGAAGCTAATTCTTCCCCTGAGTGTACATACCTTTATTCTAGTTGCCACCACTGAGTTGTACCCCTCAATGCTTAATAGTTTATAAGAAAAAGAAAACCCTATCTAGGTATGATGACACATACTTGTAATCTATACACTTAGGCAGTTGAGACAGGAGAATTACCAAGTTTGAGGCCAGCCTAAGCTACATAGATCCAGGCCAGACTGGGCTACAAAAATAGCCTATCTAAAAGAAATGTGGGGTAAGAAACCTTTTCTGGACCCTTGTGCAATGTCATGCTTCTTGCTGGCACCCCACCCATAATCTCAATAGTCTCCTACTCCTAAGTGGAGGCTCTGACTCCATGCCAAAAGATGAAGTCCTAAGACTTATTTGCCTTCTGCTTCACAGTTAGGAGAAAGCAGAGATGTAGGTCTGTGCTCCAAGGGCATGTAAGACATCTGGGAGCCAGGGCTTGTTACTCTAGGTGTTTTTTTCTGTTGCTAATGAAACACTCTGACCAAAAACAACTTGAGGGGAAAGGATTTATTTGGCTTTAACTTCTAGGTCACAGCCTATCATTTAGAGAAGACAGAAACTCAAGATACTTTACTGACTTGCTTTCCTCTCTGGCTCATACACAGCTAGCTTTCGTATACACAATCTAGATCCCCTTGCCTAGGGATGGTGCTGCCAATAGTGGGGTGCAGCTGGGCTTTCCAAAATCAATCATCAATCAAGACAGTCTGTATCAGACATAGAAATGGGTCAATCTTATTGAGGCAATTCTTCAATTGAAGTTCCTTCTTAGGTGACTCTAAGTTGTGTCAAGTTGACAATAAAAACTAACCACCATACTCCATCTCTTGTCAACTTAACACAAACATGTCACTGTTAAACCATAACTTTTCCTTTCTTGTCTATCACCTAGATTTCATGTTAATGTCATATTATAAAATGCAGTACCACATTAAAAGTCACCTATTCTTTAAGAATTCCAATGCTTTACAAGTTCGATGTCTCTTTAAAAGATCAAAGTATCTTGGCTGAGATCCTACAAAATAAAAAAAAAATAACTTACATACTTTCTTCTTCCAAAAGGGAGAACCAGGGCATAGAAACAGTTAAAGCAAAACCCAAAATCCAGCAGTATAAATCAAATCCTGTAGCTCAATGTCCATTATCTCAGAGTCACTCATAATATAATCCTCTGGGCTCCAAAGGGCTTGGGTAGCTACACCTTCCCAATTCTGGCATCTGCAGCTCACACAGCTTGTCTCCTAGGCTCAGGTTCACACCACTTCACATCTGCTACTGTCCTTGGTGGATAGTGGCAATGAATAAATTTAGTGTGTCTGAAAGCTCAGGAGCAAGGTGTCTCCCACCAAAGCAGCAGCATTTTGCCATGGCTTTTTGTCCTATAGGGGAGCACATTCTCTCCATGGAATACTAGTAACCTGTATGCAGACTAATGGATATTAGCCAAGGGGAGGTAGAGTGACAGAAAGTTAATCACAAGCATTGGCACTGCCTAGAATACTCAAACACTTTTGTGTTTATAGTTCTTTGAGAACCCATATTCTCCAAAAGATTTAACATCTGACTTGTGCACAGCTGAACCAAAGACTATGAAAATGCTTTACATTTTCTATTTTGCACTTAAGTTCCTTTCTCTGTGTTCTAAAAGCTCCAGTTGCCATCACTATGCTGTGGATTCTGTGATCTTCCTTGTCTTTGTCACCCAGTTTCCAATTTAGGGTGGGCCCCAGGCTTGACCCATGGTCATCTTATGACTTTGATCTGAGACTTTGTAGATGAGGCAAAGATGATTTCATCCAGTGGGGTGGGAGGGGTAATTCCAGTGGGTCAGCAGGAGTAGCCTGCACTCAGTACTAAAAATCTGCCTGAAGCCCATGCTCTGTAGATGTTCCTATATTCACTGGGTCTCTTTTCTCTTACAGGGACTACCATTTGTTAATGTAGCAACAGGATGGCCTGGGCAAGGACTAGGGGCTGCCTGTGGGATGGCATATACTGGCAAGTACTTTGACCAAGCCAGGTAAAGCGCTTACCAAAATCCATTTCACTGCCCCACCCCTGTACTTTCCCTCATTAGTTTGAGAAGACAATGATGGTTTTGAAAGTTCTGGTTGCAAAGTATTGAAGCAGTAAATAAATTCCATTTGTAGATCTGTTCTAGCATCTCTGGTTGGATCTAAGTGGTGACTAGAGTATTAGAACACTAATATTTTCTGAGACAGCTTCATGTTTTCTGTCCTGCAAAGTTTCACTGTGGAATGAACAACATGTACTTTGCATTAGGAGCCCCCAAATATTAGTAACACATGTCCTTTACTGGGTTGGTTCACAATCTCTTTCTTGGATCTGTGCTCATCTGCTGCTTATAATGAGCAGTACTACAAGTGAAATGCCTGGTTTAGACCTGGGATTTCCTGCAGCTCTACTGCATGTGGAGCCTGAATCTAGAGCTCTTTTGGTTTAGTTTCTCTGGGGTGTGAGCTTATCTTTCATATGATCTCGGGAGATAGCTACCTAGCTCCTAGGAGGCCTTGTTCCAACTCAGAGAATCCCTTTGGAAGTACTTAGTTGTGTTTCCTCCACCCCTCCAGCAGCTTTCTTGTTCCATTTCTCACAGTTTACTCACACATTTCTCACTGCTGTAAATTTTCACCCATGATTGCCTTTCTTAGTGACAACCTTGAGTTTAATAACTTTTCTTAAGGGTTAGGGAGATAGGTGACTCAGCAGTTAAGAGCACTGGTTGCTCTTCCAGAAGACCCAGATTGGATTCCCAGCATCTACAGGCAGTTCACAACTGTCAATAACTCCAGTTCCACAGAATCTGACATTTTCTTAGGCATACCCACAGGCAAAACACTCATACACATAAAATAAATAAAACATTAAAAAAACAACTTTTCGCCGGGCGGTGGTGGCGCACGCCTTTAATCCCAGCCCTTGGGAGGCAGAGGCAGGCGGATCTCTGTGAGTTCGAGGCCAGCCTGGTCTTCAAAGCGAGTTCCAGGAAAGGCGCAAAGCTACACAGAGAAACCCTGTCTTGAAAAACCAAAAAAAAAAAACCAAAAAAAAAAAAAACCACAACTTTTCTTAAACCCACAGTACTTTCATGAGGTCTAGGGTGCATTTTATTGGTATAAATGGTTCATGTCTCTGCTGCAGAGGAGTGTATTGTTTATGGTGGAGCATAGCTCCCTAGGTAGGATATTTCTATTACTATGATGATTTGTAAATAATTTTAAGGTCAGAAATAAAAGGCACCAATGCTTTAAAAAAATGGAGCTTTCAAGGCGGGGTGGGGGGGGGTGTTACCTTATTTACACGTTTCAGGGACCTGCTTTCTCATTCCCTCTTGCTTGCTGACAAACCAGGAGAGGGAGCAGAAACAACTAAAAATAGTCTTAGAGCTGTAATGAGACCACTAGTCAAAAGTAAAGTCCGTCTCATGAAGCTCAGACTTCATTTCCTCAGCTGCTAAACTTGTGAAGATTTGATGAAGAAAATAGCCTTAAGGACCTTCTGAAGTCTGAAGCAGCTCCCAGAATCTCAGTGTCTGTCTGTCTGTCTCTCTTTCTCCCTCTCCCTCTTCCTCTCCCTTTCCCTCCCTCCCTCTCTCCCCTCTTCTTCTCCTTCTCCTCCTTCTCTTCTTCTTCCTCTTCTTCCTCCTTCTCCTCTTCCTTCCCCCTCCTCCTCCTCCTCCTTTTTTTAATCTCCCTGAAATTGATTTGCTTGGGTGGCCCAAGTGAGCCCCAGCAGGGTCCTAACTGATTCTTGATTTGTTTCTAGCTATCGGGTGTTCTGTCTTCTGGGTGATGGGGAGTCCACAGAAGGCTCTATCTGGGAGGCATTAGCCTTTGCATCCTATTACAATCTGGACAATCTCGTGGCAATATTTGATGTGAACCGCATTGGACACACTGGCTCCATGTCCGTTGAGCACTGCATTGCCATCTACCAGAAGCGTTGTGAAGCCTTTGGGTAATTGTTTCTTTGTTGTTGTGCCTTCTTTCTGTCCCATCATCCTTCTTCATTGTAATCTAACCTCCTCCATGACAGGTGGAATACTTACGTGGTAGATGGCCGTAACGTTGAAACCCTATGCCATGTCTTCTCACAGGCAGCTCAAGTGAGAGGCAAGCCCACTGCTGTGATTGCCAAGACCTTCAGGGCCCGAGGCATGCCAAGTACGTGTTTACTTCCTATGAGTATTCAAAACATTTGTCCATGGAGTAGAACAGACAGAAGGAAGCACTGACTAGGCTGATGGTTTCCTTAGTGAACAGTGTTAATGCTGGTAACATGCAAGGCTGTTTCTCTCTCTTGACCTCACTAGCTAATATGTCTGGTTAGGATAGGAGGGGAAGGCCAAACTTCTACCAAGTAAACAAAGGTTTTTTGCCCTTGTAGAGAATGGCTAGTGGAACAGTTCACCAGTGGGAATAGTTTGCTAACAGGGAAGGATCTATTATGGTTAGTAGTCAGAAAATATGCTATATGTAGGGGGCAAGCCCATGAGTAAGGTGGTATATCCATATACATTTGTCTAGACCCAGATCATCTGGAAGAACACATAGAAAACAGAAGCTTGGGAACTGGGGCTAGTGATAGAGACTTATTTTTTAATAAAATTTTATTCTAATTAATTCACAAATAAAAACATCAGCTAATTTAAGGAAGCCACTCAAACACTTTCCTAGTCCCAAACTCTGTATATCTCACTGAACTTCTATACAGTTAGTATGGCCATTCTGAAGTAGTGGAGCTTCACTAAGGGTTTTTTACTTTCATTATTACGTTTTTTTATTCAGTTAATCCACCACATAAAGAGTTAAAACTAGGGGGGAAATGAGACATAATACAAGATGTAACTCTTTGTACATTACAAGATTATCATCTGGAATTGTCTATCTCAAATTTAGTTTCCCAAGTTTAAGTAGTTGAAGAAGATATGATTCATTTTTTTAAATAATATAGACAATTTAGAATAACACTGATCTGTGACTCCTTCCAAAAAATACAGCCTTATTCTGGTTCTACCAATTTGGCAAATGACAACTTTACCAATGAGCCGCTGCCATAACCTGAAATTTTTCCTTGCCTTCACCTCTCCCTTACCCTCCTTACATACCCAATCACTAGAGTGTATCTCATATGCATTTCCTCCTCTTTCTCTCTACTACCTTACTGTCACTAAGTCCCTATTACCTTTGTAGAACTACAGCAGCTTCATGAAGAGTCTATCTGCTTCCTGATCACTCTTTTGAAAGCACAGTACTGCAACAGTAATCTTTCTATAGCACATCTGATCATTCACTCCCCTTCCAAACCTTTCATGATTTCCAATCTTCAGGTAAAAACTCATATACGCCGGGCGTTGGTGGCGCACGCCTTTATCCCAGCACTCGGGAGGCAGAGGCAGGCGGATCTCTGTGAGTTCGAGGCCAGCCTGGGCTACCAAGTGAGCTCCAGGAAAGGCGCAAAGCTACACAGAGAAACCCTGTCTCGAAAAACCAAAAAAAAAAAAAACAAAAAAAAAACTCATATACATAATTGTCACTCTGCTTGGTCTGTCTTTTCATCCTTGTTTCCTTCATAAAACCCTCCTTTCACCAGCATGTGTGTCAGTGCCTCCCTTAAAAGCCTCAGGACCTTTCTTAGGCTGCTCTTACTGCAGTTCTTTCCCAAGACCCCTATGTCCAGTCCTTATTCCTGTGATTCCTATTCAGATATCTTTTCTCTCAAAGTGACTTTCAGATGATCTGGAAGGTACTCAATAAGCACCTGAAGTGAATATCCTTTGTTTTGTTGTAGATATTGAGGATGCAGAAAGTTGGTATGGAAGGCCAATGCCAAAAGAAAGAGCAGATGCAATTATCAAATTAATTGAGAGCCAGATACAGACCAACAGGATTCTTGTACCACCAGCTCCTATTGAGGACTCACCTCAAATCAACATCATGGATATAAATATGACCTCACCCCCTGTTTACATAGCTGATGACATGGTAGGCAAAAATGTATAACATTAACTAAAGTCATGTACATCATCATTATGGTTTTAAAAAATATTCCTTAATACACAGGAGTCTTCATTTATCCTGATCTCTGTGGATGAACCAGTTGGTAGACAATAATGGAATTTTACTGATGATTCTAAGCAGTAAAGATCATTTTTGCCTCCTCTATATTAACTCTGAAATTTCTTCTTGTTTTGGGTGGGTGAGTTGGTTGGTTTGAGGAAAGTTTTATTTATTTGCTTTTTAAAATAGGATCTCACTACAGCCCAGGCTAGACTTGAAATCATTATCCTTCTTGAGTTCTGGAGTTACAGATGTAAACCACCATATATGTGATTCTGAAGGATACTGTTGGTAAATCAAAAATTTATCAAAGATAACAATTTATAAACCTATAAAGTAGTAACTCCTTTCTAAGTGTACTCCCAAGGAACTCTTACCACTTGACTTTTTGTTCTAGGTGTCTACTCAAAAAGCATGTGGTTTGGCTCTGGCTAAATTGGGTCATGAAAATGACAGAGTTATTATGCTGGATGGTGACACCAAGAACTCCAACTTTTCTGACATATTCAAGAAAGAACACCCAGAGAGATTCATCCAGTGTTACAGTGCTGAACAAAACATGGTGAGTGTATCATGCAGGTCTCTCAAGTCTTCTCTATCAGTAGACTATGAAAGACCTTCTACAGAAGCATTCCAGAGAAACAAGAGGTAAGTAGTCACCTAAAGTCAGAGAGGTGGTTTCTCTGTCTGCTAGACAGGATGTAAACTGCCCAACACCCTATGGGCATCCCACCCATACAGATTGAAAGCAGGCTGAGAGCTCTAGGTCTGAAATGTCCTAAGCTCCCTAGTAACCCTTTCTGTCCCATCTAGCCTGTAACTAGGCAACTTTACAGCCACCCAGGGACAAACAGATTGAGGAACTACCAGATATCTGTGAGTTTGAGGTCAGTCTCATCTATATAGTGAGTTCCTTGCCAGCCAGAGCTACATAGTGAAACCCTGTCACAAACAATTTCTTTTAATTAAAAAATATCAATAGTTAAAAATTGTCAAAGAATTAAAAAGAAAGAATACTAATAGTTAAAGCTAGTACCTGGGCCGGGCGGTGGTGGCGCACGCCTTTAATCCCAGCACTGGGGAGGCAGAGCCAGGCGGATCTCTGTGAGTTTGAGGCCAGCCTGGTCTACAGAGCGAGTTCCAGGACAGGCTCCAAAGCTACACAGAGAAACCCTGTCTTGAAAAAAAAAAGCTAGTACCCAAGGCAAATCTGTACCTCTGTTGCTGCCCAGAGTGATAATATGCAGAGAGTACCTGCACCATTCTCAAGAGAAAGGAATTCATGTCAGGAAACCCTTAGAACTCTAAAACCAAGACCTGCCCACATAGAGGATGACAACTCTCTCCTGCCTTTACATTGCAGAGGCTAAAATAACCCCGAAGAGTACTTTTCTGGACAGGGAACTGGACTAGCAGAGCTCATGTGAATGTATTTTGAAATAAGTAGTCTGATATTTTAAAAGATGAATTGCCAGCATTTAAAAATCAGATTTTTATGTAGAATCCAAATTTCTACATTCTCTTGAAAAGTAGAAATAACTGCCAGTGGGTTGGCATTCCCTCACAGTGCCTACTGACTGGAGTCAAGCATCATCCCTGTTTAGATGGGCATTCCCAGCCAGCTCTCCAGGGGTACTGTACTCTGCTGGCCCCATTGTTCTTTTATAGCACTTCTCTAACCCACCAGTACTGGAATTTAAGCATAACTGTTACATAATAGGTCATCACAATGTTCATTTTTGGGTCTTTTCATTTTGCTTTTATTGTGGTGTTATGAATTGAACCCAGGGCCTTGCATAAGCAAGGCAAGTGCTCTACCACTAAGCTACATCCACAGCAACTCTTTTTATTTAGAAAAAAGAAGTGCAATCCTTATTTTTGTAAATTGACCTTCCTATCAAAAACCTTGCTGGTATGATTGCTTCATTGATTACTTCAGTCAACAGCCATGTATTCTGGGCCTCACTTTGGTAGTCCTCCAACGAGGACTTACTATTCAGCTGAAAATGAACCATAAATTTTTGATCTTCATGCCTCTGCCTCCCAGCCACATTGCCTGGCTGAGCATGATTATTTCAATTTATTTATTATTTGATCTGAACGTTTTATATTCCAGAGTGCCACCCAATATAAAATTAATGTAGGTGCAAGCATGTCTTTTAACAGTTTGTTAGCTGGAAGATAGTTGGTAAAAAGACAGTGGGAAAAGAGGTCATAGGCCTTTTCTCTGGCAGATGAATGTAAAGCCAAATCAATTAACATTTAAGTATCTTGATTTTGGAACCAGCCACAACCATCACCACCCCCTTGGAAAGTTCTTGTTTGCTCCCAGAGGTCATGTCCTAGTTCAAACCTGCCTAGAGTATATGAGTCTGGAGTGCCAAGGGAGATGTAAAGAATAACAATATAAAGTGGAGGTCATTAATAATGTGCATATCAGGGGCTGGAGAGATGGCTCAGGCAAAAGATCCAAGTTTGCTTTCCAATACAATGCTGGGCAACAGCCTGTAACTTCAGCTCCAGGGGATCCTATGATCTCTTCTGGCCTCCATGGGCACCCAAACACACTGACACACATAGGGTGCAAGAGGAGGGGAGAGAGAGAGATTTTTAAAATTGTGCACATCAGAGCAGCTTTAGACCAGTCTCCTAGAATCAATGGCCCAAAGAGGAAGAATGAACACAGAGCTTTGAGAACTCACCCTATATGCCCATCCATCAACAAGAGGTTTGCACACTCTAGCCACCTTCATGAGACAGCAAGACTGGTCCTATTACCACATCAGAGAAATCTGAAGCATGATGGATGGTCCTTGTAACAAAGAGAGGTAATTTGTTCTGAATACTAGTGAGAGGTCAGTTGTGATGCCACTCAAGGTAAAGAGACCACTTGGAAAATTTTTACCTTTAGGGTTCTTCATGGGAATGGAGGCCTAGATGAAGTAGGCTAAGGAGAAAGTAGAAAATGAGAAAGTGGAGATAATGACTAAATGACTTTTTTGACAAATTTTTTGTGAAGTAGAACCAATTGGGGCAGTTTCTGGAAGGAAGGGTAAGGTGGAATGGGAAAGCAGAGATGGAAGGTATTGACACATAATTAAATGATAACAGATGATTTAAGAGAAAGTGAGAAACTGATTGAAAGGGAAGGAGTGGTAGAATTGGAGATACCATCTAGTAAGAAAAAGGTTGGGATCCAGGATGAGCAGTGGGCAAACCATCCACAGGGAGGAGCAAGCTGGTGGCTCAGGGTGGAGGGCAGGGAGTGGATGGCAGATGGATAGATGCTACATTTCTTAGCTTGGTCTCTGGGAGGTGTGAGGTTAAGGATACTACCTGAGGTGGGTAAGAGAGATCCAAGAAAGACCATAGGAAAGAGACATGCTGGGACTGCAGAACAGCTAACCATGTGCAGAGGAGGAGTTACATCACGTAGTCTCTGTGCTTTAATGGGGGAAGGGATGAAGCCAAATCCAGGGATGTTCTGCTTCCTGTTCTTTGTGTTTTAGGTGAATGTGGCTCTGGGCTATACCACCCGTGACCGGACCATTGCTTTTGTTTGCACCTTCGCTGCCTTTTTCACCAAAGCATTTGATCAGATACACATGGGAGCCATCTCTCAAATGAACATCAACCTTATTGGTTCCCATTGTGGGGTATCTATTGGTATGCATTCTGAATATCGTCATGTTGATAGCTTTGTTTAGGCTTTGCATTTTCTTACTGTTCACAAAAGGGATTTATTTTTGAAAATCTTTATTGTGTTTTAGATGTTTCAGGTACTCTGGATACCAATCCAGATGAGACACATTACTGTAAAGTACCCATTCAGTCATTGAGAAATACTTGTCTGCAGGCCTTTCTGAGATTTGCAGTATACCAAATCTGGAATAAGGACAACACACACATCCCAGAATTGTTTTCTGTGCTCTGTGTGGTCACAGCTAATTGGAATAAGCAGCTGTGAACAGCTGAACACACATTTAGATAGAAGTAGAGCAAGGATTGCTGTTCCACATTTTTGCTTTGTGCAATGGGAAACTTTGAGGAATATGATGCAGGAAATTATGGTAATGAAAACTTCATTTTAGTATCAGTAACCTGCCAGGGATTGCTGGAAACAGGAAAATCTAAGATAGGATTGAAGTAACATGGGAACCAGCAAGAGGTGGCCCTGGGAACCAAAGGTTTACTGAGAGAGTAAAGAAAAGAATAAATGTTGCTGACTAATGGAAGGATCTGGAATTATATAAAAAGCAAAAAAGCAAGTATCCAGGAGTTTCTTAGTTGACAGTGTCAGGGAATCCTGCTCATGAATTATAGAAATTGCATGGGAAAGATGAGTAAACTTGTGGAAAAAGTCATCTAGATAGTTGTGGCAACTTACATCTGCTCCTAGAATGCTACTGATGTGCACTCAGGAACCATAAAGTGACTCCCTGGCAGAACTAAACTATAGAAAGCAGCTCTGGCTAGAGCTGGGTGTGAAGATAGCTAAGTGAATCTGAAGCCAGGCACAGATGGTAGTCCAGGGAGCAAGTATAGCTGAGAGACAAGGCAACTGAGGCATACCAGCACTTTAGCATGGACAAGGATAGCAGCTGAGAAAGTGCCCCCAAATCTTTAACCAAAACTGGGTTCAGTGAGAATTTGAAAATCAGGACAGCTATAGAGACAAATGGATCTAATATAGAGAGGATCTGGGCTTCTGAAGTTAGACAATTGTCCTAGGCAACAGTGTACACAGGACACTCCTTTTCCCAGGAAGAAGTAGGCTCCCTCTCTGTATGTACATTGTGATTTCTGTACACTAATCCCACATACCAAGGGCATTCTTAGTCACAGCAGCATCTGAGGGTATCCCAAAAGTATGTTATCCGGTACTTGAAAGGCCTGCCAAAATGAATAAGATACTTCAATCTAGAAAAATATGATTTCTTGAGAGTGAGAAGTAGAATAGAGCCAGAAATACAAAGCCCTGGGATGCTCTTAAGAAGAGGAGAACACAGGATCAGAGACTGGGTAGGGCTGACTCTGGCCAGTGACATTTAGGTAAGAAAGAGCATTGGGTTAACTTGAACAGTACTTCTACTACTGTGTGACCAGCCAACTGATTACTGATCTGAAAGATCATTTGATAACCTAACCTAGAATATTTTAGTGAGCTTTCAAGGAAGATGGTTATGTAAAAGCTAATGTAAATTACAGCAAGTGTTGAACCATGCAGGGCTTTGCTGTAATACAGGGTGTTCTGGAGCAGTAAGAGTAGCTGCTTCTCAAGAACGATGGAAAGAGTTGAGAGTGGGTTCCTGGTAGGGTTGTGTTCATGTTTTTGTTGGTCTGTGGCTTTCTCAGGTGATGACAATCCCTATCACATGGCCCTGGAAGATCTGGCCATGTTCCGAGCAATTCCCAACTGTACTGTTTTCTATCCAAGTGATGCCATCTCCACAGAGCATGCTGTTTATTTGGCAGCCAATACTAAGGTATGTTTAAAGGATGCCAAATCAGAAAATGGTTCTGGACTCTACTACAAGTTTTGAACTGATGAGAGTTTTGTTTCTTTTCCTAGCATAAAATATAAAATGTGATGCTAGATACTGAGGGTGCTAGTATATTTACCTAGCATGCATGAGGCCCTGGGTTTGATCCCCTGCACCACATAAACTGGTCATGGTGGTACACACCTAAAATCTTAGCATTCAGAAGATGGAACCAGGAAGGTCAAAATTTCAAGGTCACCTTCAGCTATATTGATAGTTTTAAGCCAGCCTAGGATGCATGAGACCCTAACAACAGGTGACTGTGCACATGAATGCACTGGAATTGTAAAACATGCAAAACTTACTATATAGGGCAAAAGAGATGGCTCAATGGAAGTGTGAGTACCAGAATTCAGATCTCTAGAACTCATAAAAATTGGACAGGGAGCCAGGTGTGTTGATGCACACCTTTAATCCTAGCACTTGGACTTGAAAACGTGTGCATTCAAGTTGACAATACAGTTCTATTTACACCTTCTCATTGGAAATGGCTGACTCACTTAATATTCACATATTTAAAGTCTTTCTAAGAATGAATCATTACAAACTATATTGTGGTGAAATTAATTTTTAATGTGTTTTGGGCTTTCTTGTCATCATGAGTAAGTGCCCCTGCCCTGACTTTTTGTTCCATGAGGACAGGAAAAGTCAGTGCATATTTTAGAAATCTTCCCAAATCAAAAAATCGGACAACATGGAAAATTTATCACTGAGGATATCACTAGGGTCCTGCTTGAGATATTCCTGTCTCAGTTGCAAAGTCAGATGTATAATCTGTTCACTGGCAGTTGAGTTTCTCCCTCACTCCAGAGTCTGCATTTTGTTGTTAGTATAAAGAACTGCTCATTCTTCTTTCCTATTGTTTAATGACTTATTACTTAGAGTTTATGGTTTGGTTTAATTTTCATGTTTTTTTTCTAATTTTTGGGATTATAATATAACATTTCTCCCTTCTCTTTCCTCCTTCCTAACCCTCCCATATACCCCTCCTTGCTCTTTTTTCAAATTCATGGCCTCTTTTTTCATTAATTGTTGTTGTTGTTGTTGTTGTTGTTTGTGGTGGTGGTGGTGGTGGTGGTGGTGGTGGTGGTGGTGGTGGTGGTGGTGGTGGTGTGTGTGTATACCATATTCCAAATATAACCTGTACAGTCTGTATAATGTTACTTGGACATTTATGTTTTCAGAGCTGGCCATTTGGTATTGAATAACCAATTGGTGTGCTCCTCCCTGAGGACTATTTCTCCTACTCTTTGCATTCCTTAGTTACCTGTAGTTCTTTGTGGACCAGGTTGAGGTATCCTGGGCTTCCCTACCCTCATCCATGTTAGCTCATCTATAGTTGTCCTTGTTCAGTTGATGTTTTGGCAGTCATGTTAGTAAGACTTTATGAGTGTAGCTTGTGACATTTCTAGGAGACACAGTCTCATGGTACACTCCCTGTTCCTCTGGCTCTTATACTCTTTACACCCCCTCTTCCTCAATGTTCACTGAACCTTACATTTGAGAGTGTTTTGTAGATGTATCCATTGAAACTAGGCTCTACAGCTCTGTATTTTGATTGGTTGTAGTTTTCTGTAATGATCTCTATCTGTTGCAGTTTGATTTTTTTAACTGTAGTTCTTGTTTGCACTTATGCCACAGGAAATGTGTTTCATTCGTACCAGCCAAGCAGAAACTGCAGTTATTTACACCACTCAAGAAACCTTTGAGATTGGACAGGCCAAGGTAAGGGCATAAGTTTTCCTGTGCTGTCCAGTATCCATTATATAAAGAAATCCATTCTAACCCTTGCATATGTTCTGGTTGCTTTTCCATTAATAAATCTGTTTTGATCTTTGCCTGATTCTGTACTTCTTTCCAAATGGAATCTCTTTTGTTGAGTTTTTTTTGTTTTGAGACAGTATCTCATTATGTACCCCAGGCTGGCCTCAAACTTGGAAACCTTCTACCTTACCGTCTCATGTGCAGGGGACTATAGATATGTGGCAGCATACCCAACTTTGTTGATTCCTTTTATAGGAGAAGGGTTTGTTTGATTTTTATGGTGCTAGAAATTGAAACTGGGTCTTTATGCATGCTAGGCAAATACTCTATCTCTGGGTACATTGCCAGCCTTTTTGTTGCATTTGTATTTATCATTTGTGTTTGTGTGTGGCAGGTGCACCACTGCATGCAGGTGTAGAGGTCAGAGGACAACCCTGAGGTGTGGTTGGTTCTCTTCCTCCCACTATGTGGGTCCAATGAATTAAACTCAGGTCATCGGGCTTGGTGGCCAGCACCTTTACCAGCCAAGCTTTCTAGCCTACACAGTTGTCATCCCTTTCTTTAAAAAAATTTTTTTTTGGTTTTTTGAGACAGGGTTTCTCTGTGTAATTTTGGTGCCTGGCCTGAATCTCGCTCTGTAAACCAGGCTGGCCTCAAATCATAGAGATCTGCCTGCCTCTGCCTCCTGAGTACTGGGATTAAAGGCATGCGCTACCACCACCCGGCTAAAGTTTTAAGGTAAGTTCTCAACCAAATTGCTCATGCTCATGCTGTCCTTAAGCTTGAAATCTTCCTGCCTCTGGTTCCTGAGTGACTGGGAATTCAGATGTGTACCACTGCACCTGGCTTGTAGGTGAATTAACTAATAAATTTGTTAGGAGCAATTTGTCTTTGAGATGTGTCTTTCCACAATAACCACATTTTGTTTTGTTGGTGCTATACCAGGTTGTCCGACGCAGTGACAATGACAAGGTCACAGTTATTGCAGCAGGAGTCACTTTGCATGAAGCCCTAGTGGCTGCTGATGAGCTCTCTAAAGAAGGTCAGTTGATTGTGTAAACATTGAAGTTATGGGAAGAAGTAGAATGTCAGCTATGTGATATACCCGGACTGATCTTTTCATTTTAACCTCTGAACATCCCTTATTCTGAGTTTGCTTCTTACACTAAACTGATATTACTGTTCTCCAGATATCTCTATCCGTATCATTGACTTGTTTACCGTTAAACCTCTGGACACTGTCACAATCATTTCCAATGCAAAAGCCACATCTGGCTGAATTATCACCGTGGAGGAACATTACCCAGAAGGTATGTTGGATACATTGGGTATGGTTTTGTAAGTTTGTTTTGGCAGAATTTTTTTTGGTAGAAAGTGTTTTTGTTTTGCTTGACTGGAGATACACCATGTTCTCTACGTAGCCAACAATAGTTCAATATACCTTTGTTATACTCTCTACAAGTGCATCCATGTAGGGGCCTCTCAGCCACGCAGAGTGGTTTCTTGAACATGGAACATTGTCTGTATATACTTTATGAGTCCCTATCATAGAGCCCAGTCAACTAGGGTGGGTCAGTAGCAACACTAAGGTGGCTAATTGAGCAATAGACAGGGAAACATTCACAAACACCTCTACAGCTTCTTTTGAGTGTTGAATTAATAGTTCACTCCCCTGCCCCTTAAAAAAACTAGCTCCTGGCAGAGAGTGGTGGCATATGCCTTTAATCCTAGCCGTTGGGAGGCAGAGGCAGTTGGATCTCTGAGTTTGAGGCCACTCTGATCTACAGAGCAAGTTCCAGGACAGCCAGGGCTACACAGAGAAACCCTGTCTTAATAAACAAACAAAAACCTAACTCCTTGAACCAGGCTTGCTGCACACACCATTAATATGGCACTGAGTCAAACACAAAGGCAGGTAGATCTCTGAGCTTGAGGTAGTCTGGGCCTACATAGCATGTTCCAGATGACCTAGAGTGTCTTAGTTAGGATTTCTATTACTGCAACGAAACACCACGACCAAAAACCAAGTTGGAGAGGAAAGGGTTTATTCAGCTTACACTTCCGACATTGCTGTTCATCACCAAAGGAGGTCAGGACAGGAACTCAAGCAGGGCAGGATCCTGGAGGCAGGAGCTGATTGATGTAGAGGCCATGAAGGGGAGCTGCTTACTGGCTTGTGTCATCCTACTTTCTCATAGAACCCAAGACCACCAGCCCAGTGATGGCACCACCCACCATGGGCTGTGCCCTCCCCCATTGATCACTAATTGAGAAAATGCCTTACAGCTGGATCTCATGGAGGCAATTCATCAACTGAGGCTCCTTCCTCTCTAATGATTCTAGCTTGTGTCAAGTTGACACACAAAACCAGCCAGTACAACTGACCCCTTGTCAACTTGATGCCCAAACACATCACTATTAAGCAACAACCCTTCCTTTCTTATTCATCCCTAAGATTTCACATTAAAAACATAAATAACTTTAAAGGTCCCACAGATTTTACAGATTTACACACATTAAAAATGCAGTCCCTTTAAAATATCCTATCTTTTAAAATTCAAAATCTCTCAACTGCGGGCTCCAGTAAAACACTTTCTTACTATAAGAGGGAAAAAATCAGGTACAGTCGCAATCAAATCAATGCAAAATCAAATTCCAGTCATCCAATGTCTGGGGTCCACTCACAATCTTCTGGACTCCTCAAATGGCTTGGCTCACTTCTCCAGCTCTGCCCTCTGTAGCACACAGCTTGTCTTCTAAGGTTCCAGCTGGCTCCACTCCACTCCTGCTGCTGTTCTTGGTGGTCATCCCCCCACGGTACTGGCATCTCTAAAATGCTGGGGTCTTTGCTGCAACTGGGCTTCACTTTTCACCAATAGCCTCTCATAGGTTCTCTTCATGCTGCCAAGCCTCAGCCTCTTGCATATTCTGGGCCTTCAACTGCCACTGAGGATACACTTTCACCAATGGCCTCTCCTGGCCTCTCACAGTGCCAAGCCTCAGCTGTTCCCTATAACTCACCCCTTCCTGCTTTCAAAACCAGTACCACCTGGGTGAATCTTACACATTACCAAGTCTGGCTGCCAGGACAAGGTACAACCTTGGCCTCTTCTGGAACTCAGGTTCTCTGTGCTCTCAGGAAACACTTCCCAGAAGATTTCACCTCAGTGATGCTGGTCTCTTCTTAATCACCACCAATTTCTTAGCTCCAACTAACCAGCATAGATTGTCCCAGTAGCATAAAGGTTTCACTTCAGTAGTTCTGGTATCTTGTTAATCACAGCTGATTATTTAGCCCCAGCTAATCAGAACCACAGATTTTTAAATCAAAATAACAAACAGCCCTGATAGTCTTTAATCTTCCCTTTGAAATTTCACAAGCCAGGCCTCCATCTTCTGCACTGCTCTCAACATCCTTATCTTCCAAGCTCCCACAGAACATCCTACTGAGGTCTCAACACTCAATGGCTCTTCTACCCAAAGTTCCAAAGTCCTTCCACAATCCTCCCAAAAACATGGTCAGGTCTGTCACAGAAATATTCCACTATGCTGGTACCAATTTGTCTTAGTTAGGATTTCTGTTGCTGTGACAAAAAAAAACCATGACCAAAAAGCAAGCTGGGAAGGAAAGGGTTTGTTTGGTTTACACTTCCAGATCATAGTCCATCATTAGAGGAAGTCAGGACAGGAACTCAAACAGGGCAGGAACCTGGAGGCAGGAGCTGATTGATGCAGAGGCCATGGAGAGGTGCTGTTTACTGGTTTGCTTCCCATGGCTTGCTCAGTCTGCTTTACTATAGAACCCAAGACCACCAGCCCAGGGAATAATAGCACCACCCACAATGGGCTGTACCCTCCCCCATTGATCACTAATTGAGAAAATGCCTTACAGCTGTATCTCATGGAGGCATTTCTTCAACTGAGTCTCTTTTCTCTCTGATGACTCTAGCTTGTATCAAATTGCCACATAAAACCAGCCAATACATAGGGATACATAGACCTGTCTCAAAAACAACTAGATCCTTGTAAACAAAAGAGGAAATGGCAAAAAGTAAGAGTATTTCAGGGAGCTAAGGCTTAGGCTATATTTGGGCCTAGAAAATAGGTAAAAGAGACAACATTCTGTTTTTATGACACAAGACCCTAAGACCACATCTTACTGGGTATTTCTCTGGAAGGGCTCCCAAATCTAGCATGCAAGTGTGGGAACCTCTGGTAGAAATGGGAGAAATACCTGCCCCCATGAAGGACACAACACTTCCCACAATGACCATATCTGTCCAAGGGTACACATAGTTAGAGACTGAGCACCCCATGATTCTATTGAAAGCTGGTCATGTTGGCATCTTCTGCCAGACATTTGTACCAAAATTCACCTGACTCCTGGCAGAAAAGTGGGCATTTGTCATAGTCTGCATCACTTGTGCTTGTATTCTAGGCACAAGGGCTACCCCATGAAGGAGAGGTAATAGCAGTGAAAAATGCTTGTACCAGCCAAGGGCCACCCTATCAAGCTAGCAGCCTGTTACTTCTCTTTGACATGGTTCATTGTGTTTAGTGGTTTTCAGACCCCTGGCAGCTTTAAGAGTCCTAATTTCCACAACCACCACCCCCACTGCCAAATTACTGGAGACCAGGTTGAGATTAGCCCCCTGCTGTGTGTGTGTAGGGGGATGATTAGAAGATGTGGGGTTAGAAATGAGAACTCTTTAAGCCAGTTGGAGCCTGATGATTTGGGTGAATCAAAGACTAATGAAAGTACTTTGCCCGAAAACCAGCAGATTTAAAAGTGTATCACAGGACTTTTAAGGCTTACAGAAGAGATCTTAATATCCCGTTTTTTCCCTAGGTGGCATTGGGGAAGCTGTCTGTGCAGCAGTCTCCATGGAGCCTAACATCATAGTTCATCAGCTGGCAGTGACGGGGGTGCCTCAGAATGGGAAATCCAGTGAAGCACTAGATTTTTCTGGAATCAGTGCCAGACACATCAAAGTAGCTGTGAAATGCATCTTAATGAATTAAACTTAGCTGTTGGTTTTTGTCTTAGAAGACTAGCCTCTTTTCTGTGTATTTATGGTTGTACCAAAACCATCACTTAGATAGAAATGATTGTGCTTTGTTCTCCTTAAAGGCAAAACCAGCTAACACCTTTATTCCTCATTCAGTAATTCTAATTTCCCTTTCATATGTGACTACATATATGAATATTCGTTGTTTTAACCATCAAAATGGGTTATATTTAAAATGGCAGAATAGCTAACAAGACAACCACCTGATACTGAACTTTCTCATATAAGTGAATTAAGGATCAGTGTAGAAGTGACAGTTTAAAAAGTATTTCCTCATAAGTAAAGCAAATATGTGTTGAATTAGAGTCCTCAGCCCAGCTTTCACAACACTAGACCCCTGAAATCCATAGTGCAGTTCGACTTGAGTTACCATGTATGCTGCCTTCCTACCTGAAGCTTCCTGAGTAATGTGTAACTTCAGGTGCTCTTGAATTTTCTCTGCTGTTTCCCTTCATATCTCCTCCACAGTTCACAGGCTGGTGAACAGAACGAAAGCAGTTAGGATGTCTTGTGCTGTTTGTGATGACTGTTCTGTGAAGACACAAGGACACTAGTCTTGATCTCCACACTATGCTGTTTGATATTAATAAAGCATTTCAAAATCAGCTACTTTATTCATTTTGTGCCTTCTATTCAATTTGGTTCCCCCTTGCTATAATCCTAAGGGAGAGCCTTCTATCTCAACCAGACTAGAAGGTGTAATGGGCTGCAGACAAGTCACTCATTGTAAAATAGTATAGCCTTGAAAATCTACCCTAGTCAAATCTTCCATCAGCTGGAATGTAAGAAAGGTGTCAACCAAATAAAAATGGGACTGAGTTTCAAAAGCATGTGTCAAATATGTCACATTTCTTATTACTTTCATTAAGTGGACATTTGGGGAGACATGACCACATTGCTTCTGGAGTTATGCAACAATGTGTGGTAGATTTAACCTGGACTTGGTGCCATTAGAGCCTGCTCATTCTACTCCCACCCCTAGTCTACTGATTGGGTTTCCTGGCCTGTAAAAGGAAAGTCTTCATAAAGACTGCAAAATTGGGCTGCAGATATGGCTCAGTTGTCAAGAGTACTTGCTTCCAGGTTTGGTTCCTAGCACCCACATCAGATGGTTCACAACTGACTATAACCCAAGGTTCAGGGAATCTGACCCCTTCTTGCCTCTGGGCACTCACACACATGTGGCATACATTCACAGACATACCATACATAGACATTTTTTAAAATAAAATCTTTAAATGACTGGGTATGATGACACATGCCTTTAAGCCCAGCACTTAGGAGGCAAAAGCAGGAAGTGTTTGAGTTTGAGGCCAGCCTGGTCTACATAGGCAACAGGCCAGCCAAGGCTAAATACTAAGATTCTGTCTTTAAAAAAATTCAATTATTTTGTGATAATCACAGTAGTTTTAGAAAACAATTTATTCTGGGTATGGTGACACGTATAATCCTAGCACTTAGAAAGAGGAGGCAAGAGGATTAGAAGTTCAAGGTCATCCTCCTCAGCAATGTAGCAAGTTGGAGGCCAGCCTATACTATGCAACACCTGTCTCCCGAAACATTTTTAACTTATTTCTCTGTCTCAGGGTAATCACTTTCTCATTATACAATTTTCTCCTTTAAATTATACAGTTCAGAGGTTTTTTTTAATGTATTCAGAGTTAATTTTACAACATTGATATCCCCCAAATTCCATACCCCGTTTACCCTCCCAGCTCTTAGCAATCACTGATTTGCTTTTGTCTGGATTATACTTTTAGGTGATATTTTGTGAAAATAGAATTGGAATATATGAACTTTTTGTGTCTGGCTTTCAAAAAGCATAATGTTCTTTGTATCTATGTACATGCACATGGAGGCCAGAGGACAACCTTTGGTGGTGATCCTCTGGTGCCTGCCATGTATCTTTCTGGCCTGGAACTCACCAATTAAGCTAGGTTGGCTAGCCAGGGAGTCCCTGGGGTCCACCTGTCTCTGCCTTCCCAGTGCTGGGATTATCAAGGTGAATCACCTTGTCTGGCTTGTTTTACATGAGTTCTGGTGAATCACACTCAAGTCCTTGTTCCCATAAGGCAAGCATGACCTACTGACTATCTCCCCAGTCTTGAGTGTAATGCTTTTGAGGTTCATCTATGTAGACTATGTTCATATCATTCCTTTTTTGAGGGAAAGGAGTCATCTCTTGTAAGCAAGGCTGGCCTTGAACTTGCTCTGTAACAGGGTGACCTTGAACACTTGATCTTCCTGTCTCTCTCTGCCAAGTGGTCACTACTTTTTTGTGGTCACACAATATTCTTGTTTACATAGACCCTATTTTATTTAAACATTTGGTTTGTTTACATTTTTTGCTATTGTGAATAGTGATATTCTGAGTCATATATACAGATTTGTGTGTAGATAACTATTTTCACTTCGTGTGTATGACTGCCTGGAATTGCTGGGTTCTATGGTAATACTGTTTGCTTCTTTGTGTGTAGTATGAGTGTGCTTAAACACAGTTTATGAAAGAGTAAATAAAATGGGAAGACGATCAGCAATCTGTAAAGCAAATATAGAAGCCATTAATACAGGAAAGCCACAGTATAAGTGTCTATGCATTCATCTGGAAGTGCTAGATTCAGTATGCCTGAAACTCACAGTGCACATTTACATTGGCAGTATAAATGAGTCAACAAATGTACTCAATAGAAGTATAATTCCAAGAAGCAAAATAAAAGCCCCAAAGGCTCAATTCTGGCTTCTAGATTATGCTGGGCAGAAAAGGACAGATAAAAGCCAGAAGTGGTCACTCACTCCTTTAATCCCAATACTCTAAAAGCAGAGGCAAGCAAGCCTGGTCTACACAGTGAATTTCAGGCCAGATAGGGCAACATAAGTGAGACCCTGTCTCAAAATTAAAAAACAAAAAGAAAGAAAAGGACAGATATGGTAATAAGGACTCAAGAGCCATGATCATAGAGAAGAAAATGAGTTCCATTGCCAGGGATTGTTGTTGCCACTGGGTAGCCAAGGTATATAATATCCAAGTGATGGGGGCTGGTGCACTAAGTGTTTGAGGATGAAAATTCCTTAATTCACCAGTCTGGCAGTTTGTAGGCTCATGAACACCCTCTGAAAGATGTCATGGATCTTTGCAGTTGGAACCAGTCTCTGAATCTTCTAATTCCCTACCATGAAGAAGTACCCGTTGGAATTTGGAGCCAGCTATCTGGTTTTAAATCTAGACCTGTTAGTGTGAGGTGATTGCCTAGGTAACCTTTATGTTTCGATTTTTTTCATCTCTAAAGGGGATAATAGAACTGCCAATAGATATGTTTTGGGGCTGTGGCCAAAATTTTACAAAACTAAAACATCTCTATTTAGGCCCTCCATGTCCATCTATCTGGTGGGTTCCTACTTCCCCTCAGCTCCAGCCATATCCCAGTTGTCCCACCTCCTCAGCTGATCCTCACACTTGCTACCCTCCCGAAATTGACTGTATTGGGGTAGCGGCGATTCTTTTTTGCTTTTCCTCTCCTTATCTAGCCCCCCTCCTCTGCAGCCCTGTCTGTTCACCTGCCCCTTCTTTCTCCAGTTCCTTGCTGGGACGCCCTCTACCCACCATTTGACTCTGCCTGGCGTTGGTATGTTGGGCCTGCCCGCGCCTGCCCGCAGTACCCTCCAATCCACAGGCGGGCTAGCGTTTCGTCATTGGGTTTTGTACCGTCACTCACTTGGCCACAGCCAATCATCCCACAAGGGCCTGAAGACGCGCTGGGCTAACAGCGAGGGTTAGCAACATGACCTCACAGTTGTGTGCTCCCAGCTGCACTGGCACCGTTCCTAACCACTAACTGAGCAGCCAAGAACAAGGGAGGGAGGACCAACATAGGGACACAGGAGCCAGCTAAACAGTGCAGCTGGGTTTGACAGTAGAGTGATTGAGATGGTAGGTAAGCATGTGCTTACCACGGAGTGCAGGGAGTTCCTTTCAACAGTCAGACCTTCAAAGCCATTAGGGTCTTGGGACAGAACCCTCCCTACACAGCACATGCGCCACAGAAAAAGAAACTAGGAGTGGCCTGTCTTATCACCGGAAACCATGGGACTTTCGTTCTACTGGTACTGCTGTAGCCATCTTTTTCTGCCAGTGAGAAAACTTGTGGCTTTAGGATTCAGGAAGCCAGAAATGATAACAATTGTGATTCCCAAACTAGTTGAGGAAGACAAGCAACTAGCCAAAGAAATATTCAAAGCCAGAACCCAGGTACAGAATTGGGGTGGTAGTAATTTCAGCAATCTGAAGTCTGAGACCAGACAATTATGAGTTTAAGGCCAGCTTGGGCTGCATAAAAAAAAATTTTTGGGACTAGGTCTTGCTATATAGCTTTGACTGACCTGGAACTCACTATGTAGATAAAGCTGGCCTACAATTTTCAGCAATCTCCCTGCCTCTGCCTGCCAAACGCTGGGATAACAGACATGTATAACCAGGCCTGGAATTTTTTTTTAAGTGCTAGGATGGAACCCATGGCCTTGCATGTGCTAGGCAAGCAGTCTAACACTGAGTTAGATGCTCAGCCCATAAATCTTTGTTTTGCTGCACCTCAGAAACCATTGAAGATTTTGGGGGAGTTGGGGTGGCTTTACATCAGAATTTGTAAACACCAATGAGAACTGCTCTCTGGGCTCATGGAACTCAAAAGAAATGTCAATTTTGATTTTTAAAGTTCATCCTGATGAAACAAGAAGAGAAGGGTGCTTCTCTTTTTACTCTCCTCCATTTCTCATCTGATGGCCAGACTCCTCAGTGACTCCTTCCCAAAAGGAGTTCCTGTTCATGTAGGAACCTCAGAGAGAGAGAAAGGGAGGGAGGGAAGGTGGGGAAAGTCAGAGGCAGGAGAGCACAGGATCCAGCCCTAGAGGCCAGATTCTTTGAGTCACACTCTGCCTCTACCATGTGCCAACTCACAATTCAGAACAAGCTATTTAACCCTCCTGCATACTGTTTCCCTCATGTCTTCCCCTGGAAAATAGGGATAGCATTAGCACCAACATCTTGGGGAGCTGCCAAGGATAAAACAGATTGGGTCCTTGGGAAGTACTTGAAACAGCCCAGCATATATAAAATATTCAGTCATTACTGCTGATCATATTACTGGGTCTCTGAGAATTATGCTCTCAGAAATATGTCAGCCTTGGTCTTGCTCTTTGATGTACCTCCTAATTCTCAGGGATAGTGATAATCTCTACTGCAGTCAGTATGTTGCTGTGGGAATGTTCTGTATGGCAAATGTGTTGCTAATAAAACACTGATTGGCCAGTGGCTAGGCAGGAAGTATAGGCGGGACTAACAGAGAGAATAAAAAGAGCAGGAAGGTGGAAGGAGACGCTGCCAGACGCTGCCAGCCACTGCCAGGACAAGCAGCCTGTAAAGATGCCGGTAAGCCACGAGCCATGTGGCAAGGAACAGAATTATAGAAATGGATTAATTTAAGATATAAGGACAGTCAGCAAGAAGCCTGCCACGGCCATACAGTTTGAAAGCAATATCAGTCTCTGTGCTTTCTTGGTTGGGTCTGAGCGGCTGTAGGACTGGCAGGTGAAAGAGATTTATCCTGACTGTGGGCCAGGCAGGAAAACTCAAGCCACAGTATGTGACTGTTGACCTACCTTCAGTTTCACCCCTGGGAGTCCTGTGTGTGACCCTGCTCTGCCAGGATTCCAGCAGCAAATGACTTTACCTGTAGCATAACTTCCTGTCTTTCCAGGGCTTCCCAGCCTTCTCCCTAAGCTGTAGGAAGGTAGGCTTAGCTCCTAGGGGCTCAGAGGGGCTTCTTCACCTACTGATATACATCAAAGCTGAAATGGACCCACTTCCTCCTAGATCCCTGTGCTGAGGCCAAGTTTATGCCCATCTTGCATTTTCATCCTGCAGGTAAACCATCAACATCACCAAGTGTAGGTGAGGATGTTGGTCCTACTAAGTAATATGCTATAAGTTCAAAAGCTTCTACTCCAAAGACCATCAAAGCCCAAATACTAACTGGGCATGGTAGTGTATACTTCTAATTCCAACACTTGAGAAGCTGAATTAGGAGTATTGGTATGAGTTTGAGGCCAGTCTGGGCTACATAGAAAGCGCCAAGCCAGCTAGAGCTACATAGCAAGACCTTGTTATAAAAACAAAATGGGGGAGGGATGTCATTTTGAAGAGTTGCTCAAGGAAGGCTGCCCTCAGTCAGACCTTCTCTACTCTCTCTTGCTTTGGAACAATCTTTGTACACTGTAAATATGTATTACTCTCATTGGTTAATAAATAGCTGACTGGCCTATAGCTGGGCAGGAAAAGATTGGACAGGAGAGCCAGACTAGAAGGACGCTGCGAAGAAGAAGGGCACAGTCTGAGGAGTCACCAGGAGATATAAAAGAAGCAGGACGTGAACATGCCATACTGAGATAAGATACCAAGCCACATGGTAGAACATAGATAAAATATGGGTGGAGCCAGAAGTTTTCCTGTGTCCCGCCTGGTCCTGCAGCTGCTTGGTCTCAAGTAAACACACAGAGGCTTATATTAATTACAAACTGTATGGCCTATGGCTCAGGCTTCTTGCTAGCTAGCTCTTACAACTTAACTCAACCCGTTCCTGTTAAGCTATGTTTGCCATGTGGCTTTGTAGCATTACCTGTTCTCTCACATCTTACTTCTGGCTGCTTGCAGATCTCTCCCAACCCCACCTTTCTTCCCTATGTGTCTTGGATTTCCTGCCTAGCTGCATCCTGCCCTGCCATAGGCCAATGCAGCTTTATTTATTAACCAGTGGGAGCAACACATATTCACAGCATACAGAAAGACATCCCACAGCACTGCCCCTTTTCTGTCTAATCAAAAAGGAATATTTTCATTTTAATATAGTAAAATTACATGTAACAAAACAGTTATCAAGCAAGAATTATAGTTACAATATCTAGTCTATTTGTATTTAGCAACATTAAAGAAAATACTCTATCATCCATTCTATTTTTGTGAGTCTAAAGTTTCATATCTAATTTAATCTTTATCATGATTAAGGAAAACCATAATTATAACTATTTAGTCTTCAACTCCATCAAAGACCCCAGAAGGATATAATATTACCTGAGTAAACAGGAAGTGCATTGTGAGCAACTTCCAAAACTCTAGAAATGACAAGAGACATCTGGTTGCCTGGACAGTCACTCAAAATTCTTCTGCAACATTGGGGCACCCATCTTCAGCCTACAGGCCTAGAGTCTCTGGCAGACTTTTTAGTGAAGCAGGAAATTTGAAGGATTGTCTCGCCTATTGGCAAGGTTCATCAGTCACTTCTCCCTGTGTGTTGCAGAATGTCTGGCAGTCTCCTCTGCAAAGCAGGAACCTGAAAATACCATCTCACCTTGTCTTGGCAAAGTTCAGTGGTCATCTTCCTATGGGTCCTGCATAGCCAGTTTATACAGCATCCTGTCAAGCAGTCGAGGCAAGAGCACTTTTTAGCCCAGTGACTAACTTTTGCCACAAAGAAAGCAAACTCCATAATGAATTTCTTCAATGCCCATTATCTCCTCTGAAGTAGATTGGTGCTGTCAGGAGCAGACATGTCTCACTGTCCAGAAAAGTCTAAGTTCTTAAAACATTTTAAATGCGATATTCTGTAGGTCTTTGAAGTGTTTGAAGATTGTCTATCTAATTGAAATATATCTTTGTATGCCTAAAAAACTTAACTAACATTACTATAACTTTGATTATTATAGATGACTATTAATCTGTATTTCTTAATGATACATTCAATTTTAAATGAGTTGCATAAACGTAATACCTTAAACAAGAGTAGAAATAGACATACAGTATAACAAAATTATCTTTAAATTTGTAATAATAAACCAAAATCTATATTAATGTAAAATATATAAGATTAATAGCTGTTTTTGGATTAAAGTAGATTTAATAATGTACCCCTTTTCCCATCATTTCTATATCATATCCCCCTTTCTTTTTTCAGAAAGAGATTGACTATGACCAATAACAATTTGTAACCAACCCCCTAAACAAAGATAAACAACCATAATCCATTTTTTGGGAATGTGGGTATAGTTTTCTAGGCTACTTCCTACTGATTGGGGGCACTGGTAGTCTCATGAAGACACAAAGAAAATTCAGGATAATAGTCAAGTCTTGGCTGTAGTAGTTTGTGAGGCTCAATCATCTCAGCCAGCAGCCTTGAAGCCTTTCTGGATACAGAACTCAGAGGAAACTACAACAGTGGCATTTTAAGATGCTGGATCATCTGGGCCATTTGTTTTCATTGGTATCTGGTCCCCTCATCCTGAAAATACATAAACTTTTAAAGGTAACATACATATCTGCATTAATATAAATACAGACTATGCATTGTACATAAGTCAGCCAAAGATAATTTCTTGTTATGTGTTTGAGGAGGTAAAATATACATCACATGTCTTGCAGTTCTTCAGGTTTATGTTTTTATGTCTGTAGTCAGGATTTCAGGGGGTCTTCCTCGATCAAATCTGATAATCTTTAATTTTGATTGAATCCATAGTGTTTCATTTCCTGTGGAAACAAAAACATAACCTCTCCCAAAGTGGCATACATTTTGACTTAAATTTTAGAGTCAAGATATTTTTAAAATATGTAGGTTGGTTTAATCCAGCTGCTTTTATAATCAAATGTCTCATAGCAGTCAAAAAATTTTGAAGACAACACAATAATATACATAATCCAGATTTCCATGCATTTTCCATCCTCACGTGGCTCATTTTCTTTATATAACTTTACTCCCCTAAGGACTTTATTTTACTATTTTAAAACTATATATTTTGGCCGGGCGTTGGTGGCACATGCCTTTAATCCCAGCACTCGTGAGGCAGAGGCAGGCGGATCTCTGTGAGTTCAAGGCCAGCCTGGGCTACCAAGTGAGTTCCAGGAAAAGGCGCAAAGCTACACAGAGAAACCCTGTCTCGAAAAACCAAAAAAAAAAAAACTATATATTTCTTTTTTATGACTGTCTATACCTTCTCTTTTTTTCTCCCAAGCCTATGTATATATTTTTTTCATTTTTCTTTATTAAGAAATTTTTTACTCACTCTACATACCACCCACAGATTCCACCTCCTCCCTCTTCCCATCTCCCAGCCCTCCCTCCCAAGTCACCCCACATCCCCCAAATCAAGGAGTCTATGTATATTTTTAAACATACTGTAACCCATTTAGAGTTTTTTCCATCTGAATCTGTTCTTATTGTGTATCTATAATCCTTTTTTGACCAGGAGAGATTTTAAACTGCTAAGCTGTGCGGTGGCTTTGGCTGTTGACTCCACCCATTTGGCTTCCCAACATGGCAGAGGTACATTTACTGCCAGCTCTGGAAGTCATGCTCACTGCCAACTCTGGGAAGCAGTGAGTCTATGCCTCCATCAAGCAGCATGTAGCCCAAAAACATTTTTGTGTGTACTAGCAAAAGCTAAATCCACCACACAGTGTGCTTTGCAGCTTGGAAATGCCTCTGTACCGTGGCAGGAATCCACCATGCTTTGTTCAAACTTGAATGCTGTAGGGTCTCTGTCCCATGACCTGCATGAGAGATATGAACTAGGAAGCTGCTCTTGGCTCCTTTTTAGAGCCCTTTTATAAAGTTTTCTCAGGTTTTCAGTGGAAATTCTTGCCCCATGTTGGGCGCCAGATGTTGGTGGAAGTTTTTCTGTGTCCTGCCTGGCCTGCAGCAGCTTATAAAGTAATCACTCAGAGGCTTAATATTAATTACAAACTATTTGGTCTATGGCTCATGTTTCTTGCTAGCTAGCTCTTACAACTTAACTCAACCCATTCCTATTAAGCTATGTTTTGCCATGTGGCTTTGTGGCATTATCTGTTCTCTCACATTTTGCTTCTCCTAGAAGCAGCTCACAGTCTCTCCTGACCATACCTTTCTTCCCCCCCCCCTCTCTCTCTCTTGTATTTCCTGACTGGCTCCATTTTGTCCTGTCATAGGCCAGTGCAGCTTAATTTATTAACCAATGGGAGCAACACATATTCACAGCTTACAGAAAGACATCCCACAGCATATGGGTTAATTTAAAATGTAAGAGTTATCTAATAACAAGCCTGAGCTATTAGCTGGGCATTTATAATTAATATTAAGCCTCTTTGTGGTTATATGGGAAAAGCTGCCAAGACACAGAGAAACTCCACCTACTCTCTCTGTTCCCCCAGACCTAATCCTCAGGGTTGTCCCTAGCACTGCAACAGAACACCAACTGCAACCTCTGTTAGGACAAAGCAGTGAAAATGTACCCTTGGTGTGTCTGGGGCCAAGGTGTACTGCTAAGAGATCATGCCACCCAACATATCTAATGCAAGAGGTTTATTCAGGGAGAGGGAGATTGAAAGGCCATCTTGGAGTGGGGAGATGGGAGAGATGTAGAGACAGACAGACAGAGAGACAGGGAGACAGACTGAACAAGACAGAGAGAGTGATCTGGGGTGGCCAGGGCCTTTTAAATGGGATATGTAGTGACATACCTGGCAGCAGCAAGTAATGACATAAGCTGCTGCCACTGAGTCACTGAAAGGCAGGCTAGTGGAACACCAAATTTACATTACTCCCTTTTGTTTATTATAAAAGGTGGGGGGATAGGAAGAGGTGATGGTAAGGCAGGAATGAGGATGTCATGCTCTTTATACTGCTTCCTATTATCTCAGGGTGACATCTTTGGGAGCTTAAGAAAGCTGGGATGCTGGCCAAGTCCTGGGAGAGCTGGCTGTTTTACTAGTTGTCCAGGCTCTGTTGGACCATCTGGGGCTAGTTGAAGCAGTCTGTGATGCTGGACCACCTGGTGCTTTGAAGCTGTCTGGGATACAGATTTTGAGGGGACACCTGGACCTGACAGGATGCTAAAGATAAAGTTAAGAGGTTTAGGGGGAAATTTTTTTCTTAGGTGTATGTTACATGAATCCTTTCTCTGCCCAGCCAGGTGTACATTTGAAACTTTTGGGCCCATTGTCCTGGTAGTTGAGGGATGGGAGTCCCAAGACCAGGGAAAGGGGGAGAGATCCCACCCTCAGGAATAGGCAGTAGGTGGGGAAACTTAGGCTGTTAAGTTTCTCTGTTGGTAGGGGTGCTTAATCTAGAGTCCATTTGACCCATGAGAGGTAGATTCAAGTTGATTTCCTAAAGCTTACAAGAATTTTTAAGTTTACAAAAAGAGAGGTTTTAGATATGTTAGCATTACCATTGTTTGTAATCTGCACTGAAATCCACATTATAGAAAGAGCAGTAGACTCATGCTTTTGTGTCATAGTAGAAGCTTGGGAAATGACTTTGGGTTAAAAGCATGAACTCTCTTTAAGGTGAGCTCAGAGAGGACAGAAACCTTTCAGGGAGCAGAAGAGCAAAAGCTCCCTTGATCTTGATTTTTCAGTATGAATACAGACATGAAAGAGGGGCTTCTTCTCTATCCAGAAGAATGGATGTATATAGATTAGATGTTTTTAGCACAACGAGGAGCACTTTTACATCTATAGTTAGAAGACAACCAAAGGAAATTTAAAATCTTGAGCTTGTGACTATGATAGTAATAGTCACTGCTCACCAGGGCTAGATTAATAGCTTATTAGAACTCTATTGATTAATGTCAAAACTTTGAACTTTTGAAGTCTTAATATAACAATAGTATAGAAAGGGAAAGAAATCTGAAACATTTTTCATTCTTTTTATATACCATAAATCACTTTTTTATCACAACTTCTTTCACATCCTCCAACTGTTATGACTGTATCTATACACCTTAAAACACCTTAAAAACCTAAAACATTTTCTCAGATCTTCACAACTTAAGCTTTTGTATTCTCAGACTTTATATAAACTTTACACCTTTTTTCTATCCAATTAGTCACCATGAGACACAGATGGTTGTTGTGGGATAATCCTTTTGTACACTGTGAAGATGTATCTCTGCTAAAGCACCCTCTGATTGGTTTAGTAAAGAGACTAATGGTCAGGCCAGGCAGTGGTGGCGCACGCCTTTAATCCCAGCACTCGGGAGGCAGAGCCAGGTGGATCTCTGTGAGTTCAAGGCCAGTCTGGTCTACAGAGTGAGATCAGGAAAGGTGCAAAGCTACACAGAGAAACCCTGTCTCAAAAAACAAAAAAAAAAGACAGAGAGAGAAAGAGAGACTAATGGACAATAGCTAGGCAGGAGAGAATAAGCAGGACTTCTGGGCAGACAGAGGAACTCAGGGGGATGAAACTAGGCTTGCAGGAGACACCAGCAAGACACTGAGGGAGTAGGACATACAGAATGGAGGAGATGTAAAAAGCCACATGGCAGAATGTAGATTAATAGAAACAGGTTAATTAAAGTTACAAGAGTTAGTTGGGAACAAGCTGAAGCTAAAGGCCAAACTTTCATAATTAATGATAAGTCTCCAAGGGGGGGGGCTAGGAGGGAGCAGGAGGAGGGATGAGAGGGGGATCTGCGGTTGGTATGTAAAATGAATAAAAAATTTTGTTTTAGCCGGGCGTTGGTGGCGCACGCCTTTAATCCCAGCACTTGGGAGGCAGAGACAGGCGGATCTCTGTGAGTTTGAGGCTAGCCTGGGCTACCAAGTGAGTTCTAGGAAAGGTGCAAAAGCTACACAGAGAAACCCTGTCTCGAAAAACCAAAAAAAAAAATTGTTTTAAATAAAAAAGGAAGAAAAATTAAAAAAATAATAAGCCTCTGTGTCATTATTTGAGGGCTGGTGGTCCAAAGAAAGTCTGATGAGAAAGCCGGCTATAGGTGGTTGATTGTCATTGTAAAGTGAGCAGTCATTGTAAAGGAGCAGTCATTGTAAAGTGAGTTCCTTTAAATAAAGAATAGTAAAAAGTTACATTGAAATCTGTTTTGTGAGTTTATCTTTTTTTGGAGTCTGGTAGGAAGGTAAATTGTGTCTAGGCCTAGTAGTAGCTCTAGGAAAGTGAGGCCTGTGGCCTGGTTTTTACATATGAAGAGAACTGAGGAGGCAGCTGAAGCCTTGGTTGCTGCTGTTAAACTGACAAAGCGATCACTAGCCTAGTCATCAACACCACCAGAGATCTGAGAAGGATGTATTTCACCCAAGTAAACAGGAAGTACAGACCAAACAGATTCTGAATCTGTTTTAAAAAAAATAACCGAGACTTACCAGGTACCTGGACAATCACCCTAGGCTCCTCCACCGTTGTTGGGGGCAGAAGTCCCAGGGCAGCATCAGCCTTTGGCTACCAGGCCCAGAAGATCTGACAGACTTTCCTGTGTTAGGAGGAGCTTGGGACAACTGGCCTAACTTGTCTAAGCAAAGCGGAGCAATCAACTCCCCAGTGTCTTGCTTGTCCAGAGTTTTGACAGGGTCTTGGCAGCAGTTGAGGTGAAGGGCAGTTTTTCTGTCCAGTGGCTAGCTTTGCCACATTTAAAGCAAGCTCCATATGGAGGTTCTTCTGTGCCCATCTTTGGAGGAGATTAGGGGTGCTGCCAGGAACTAGCATGTCTCCCTAGCTCAAAAAGCTTTTTATTAAACACTTTAAATGCCATATTCTGTAGATCTCTGAAGGGTTTGAGGACCATTATCTACTAAATATATCTAAACTAGACAAACTTTGCTTGTTTCTGTTACTTTTTTTAGGCTTAACTTTGAAAGCATACACAGGAGGCTAAATAAATCTTAATCCTGTAATTAACTGTATTAGTACTGAGCATTACTACAAATATAGTTCTGAACACATTAAAGAATTTGATCATCCATAAGGTGATTGACCATTAACTTGCATGTCTTAATTATCCTTAACAGTTTACAGTAAGTTAGTAGTTTTTATAAGACTAAGACTTTACATTGCATCCCTGTTAGGTTTAGCCTTAAAAATAATGATTTGTTAATTGAAGCTCTTCTAGTATCAAAATAAAACTTTTAATCATAGATGCAGTCCACAGAGAGACTGACAACTTTATTGATCCTTTTATTGTGCACCATTATAGGCCATTATAATTTTTTGTATGGCTTAGTTTATCTGAATAGCTAAAACTTAAGAGGCAAAGAAGCTAGACAAATATTACTGTGAACCTGAGTAGATCTTAGGAGTTTATAAATCTTGATTATCAAATATACCTTATGTAGCAAACATATGTTGTTACTTATCTAAATTTTCTAGCCACTTGGTGTTGAACAATTAGCAAAGACATAAGTAGTTAGACATACATCTTAAATTAGCTTTTGTTAATCTGAATAGTCCTTTATAACCTTAAATTTTCATTGTCATGTGCTGTAGAATAATGCTCTTGTACACTGTAAGAATTTGTCACTCGAATTGGTTTAATAAAACACTAATTAGCCAGTATCTAGGCAGGAAGTATAGGCAGAGTGACCAAACTAAGAATGATGGGAAGCAGAAGGGCAGAGGCAGAGGAGTTGCCAGTGAGACTCAGAGAGAACAGTATTGAAATTTTCCCAGGGGCCTGCCCTGAGAAGATTTCTCCCAGAGTGGGGTAATCTTAGGGAAAAGAATCTATGTACACCATGCTCTTTCATCCATCCACTTTATTTCTCTAAGACAAAATTCTATCTACATAGCTTCAGTTCCATCCTCACACTCAGCTCCTCTCTGTGCCTTCTTTTCCTGTCCTCTCCTAGTCCTAGTAATAACTAAGCTCTTATGCTCTTGACCTCATCCTTGTCCTCCATTCCTCCCTCCTCTATCTTTCCTTCCTCTCCTGCTCTCTTGACCTGGCTCAAATCCACCTACCATCTGCAAAAACTTTTCTTTGCTGCTTTCTCCTCTGGCTGAGCCACTCTAACCCTAACCCAGAGTCAGGAATTCTGCCCAGTCTTCACTCCACCTGGTTATGCAAAAACCCCTTTTGTCCTGAGTCAATATCTCTGCAGTGCCACTAGGCCTATGAGAGAAAGGGATGGTCTGAGCTTCATTTGCACAAGAAATAGAGCTATGCATCTACACATATGCCTGTCTTCTAGGCATTGTCTCTGTAGGGTGTTACCGAGTTCAGATCAGCAGTAGGTCTGAGAAGCTTATACTGTTTGCCATTATGGCCTAGGAGTATGAGTGCACAAAAATATTGATAGCAGGAAAAAGCTGATATATTGAAAGCCAATTAACATCAAATATTCCTTGGTATTTGACTTCTCCTCCAGACGGATTCCTTGATCCTCCTAGGTATAGTTTCATCATATACAGCTGAATCCCTATTTCATATTCTTGTAGCCTGCAGCAGAACAGAAGATGAATGTGCCATGCTAATAAAGGTACTGCCACATGGCAGAGCATAAATAAGGAATACGGGTTAATTTAAGTGTAAGAGTTAGCTAGTAATAAGCCTGAGCTATTGGCCAATCAGTTATAATTAATATAAGCCTCTGAGTCAATTATTTGGGAAGCAGCTGCTGGCTATTTGAGAATAAATGGTCAGGACAGGAAACATCCATTTACAGTCATCTACAGTATATTCTAAACCAGAGTTGAATCACATATACAGTATGTTGTAGCAATATAACCTTAAATTTCTATCAATATACAAAAGTCCATACCAATCCAAAATATTTGTGACTTGTTGCTATTTCCTTAGTCTAATAGGAGATACAATAATAAACAGAGAGCTTATCAGGACTAAGAAGTGTGGGGGTATTGTGTTCCCCAAAATATTGTGTATGCTAATAAACTTATCTGGGGTCACAGAACAGGACAGCCACAATATGAAACAGAGGTTAGGCAGTGGTAGCATACACCTTTAATCCTAGCATTCCAGAGACAGAAATCCCTCTGGATCTCTGTGAGTTCAAGGCCACATGGGAAACAGCCAGGCGTGGTGACCCACGCCTTTAATCCCAGAAAGCACGCCTTCAATCCCAGGGAGTGGTGGTAGAAAGCAGAAAGGTATATAAGGTGTGAGGACCAGAAACTAGAGGCATTTTGCCCTGGAGAGGCCTTTGGCCTGGAGAAGCCTTTGGCCTGGAGAAGCATTTGGCCTGGTTAAGCTTTCAGGCTTTCGAGAAGCACAGTTCAGCTGAGAGTCATTCGGATATGAGGACACAGAGGCATCCAGTCTGAGGAAACAAGACCAGCTGAGGATCCGGCTAGGTGAGATAGCTGTGGCTTATTCTGTCTCTCTGACCTTCCAGTGTTCACCCCAATAACTGGCTCAGGTTGGATTTTATTAATAAGAACTTTTAAGATTCATGCTACAAAGAAGTTTTACAATTGTTGCTTTATACCACATGATCATTGCTGTAGAATATTATTTTAAGATGTGTTACATTTGTTTATGCTGTGGAATATTTGTTTTAATAATGTAAAGATGTGTTACATTCTTTTTTTTTTTTTGGTTTTTCGAGACAGGGTTTCTCTGTGTAGCTTTGTGTCTTTCCTGGAACTCCCTTTGGAAACCAGGCTGGCCTCAAACTCACGGAGATCTGCCTGCCTCTGCCTCCCGAGTGCTGGGATTAAAGGCGTGCGCCACCACCATCTGGCCTTTTTTTTTTTTTTAAACTTTTTTTGTGTGTGTGTTGCATTCTTTTATGTTGCATTTGTTTAACTCTGTGAAGCAGTGTTACTGTGCCTGTCTAAAACACCTGATGGTCTAATAAAGAGCTGAATGGCCAATAGTGAGGCAGGAGAAAGGATAGGTGGGGCTGGCAGGCAGGGAGAATAAATAGAAGGAGAAATCTGGGGGGAAGAAGGAGCAAGAGGAGGAGAGAGGACTCCAGCGGCCAGCCACCCAGCTACACAACCAGCCATGGAGTAAGAAGTAAAGAAAGGTATACAGAATAGAGAAAGATAAAATCCCATAGGCAAAAGGTAGATGGGATAATTTAAGAAAAGCTGACTAGCAACAAGCCAAGCTAAAATGGCATCCATAAGTAATAATAAGACTCCAAATGTGATTTATTTGGGAACTGGGTGGCAGGCCCCAAAAAAGAGTAAAAAGAGTAAAAAAAAAAAAAAACCCAACTATAGGTCATCTTAAGATGGTGAAGTCACATGGCATGTTATGGTGATATTTTCTTTTTTATTTAAATGTTATATGTTAATAAATAAAGTTGCCTAGGGGTCAGAGCTATTAGCAAGCCATAGCCAGAGTCTGGCGAACAAGTAGTGATGAGGCAGTTAGGCAGTTGGGTTTACAACCAATGAGAAGGCAGAACAGAATTCTATTTAAGGACAACCCCCCTTTTGAGCTGGGAGACGTTGCTTCAGGGAGAGACTAGCGAATGGAAAGCGGTTAAGGCTCTTAGCTCTGACCTCTTTGGCTTTTCTCTTTACTTTGGCTTTGTGTGTTTCTTTTTTCTTATAAATACAGCTACATCTGGCGCCCAACGTGACAGGAATCCATTAACTGCGGGTCCGGTTTTCTGCCTGGGCGGCTGGCTCCCTAGCTCGGGCCCAGGCCGGACTGAAGGTAGGCCCAAGCGGTTAACAGTTAACAGTTCTCTCTTCCTCCCTCCACACTTTTATATATATAAAAAAAAAAGAAAGAAAAATGGGTTTTCTGCGTGAATTGGAAGAAAATTGGGCTTTGTTTGAAGATTTAGGCAATGTGATAATGGAACAACTGTATGGGATGATTAATATTAGTGGTATTATTATTATTATGCAATTCGTAACTATGTTTTTACTCATTTTACAATTTAAAAAGATAGTCAATTTAAGTGCCAGGATGACAGTTTTAGAAATTAACAGTGAAGTTGTTCCAAGATCGGATTGTACGGTTACGGAAAGGAAGCCTGTTTTTACACAGTCACCCTTGATTTGTCCGGTAACCACACAACAGATGCCTG
>CABHPR010132212.1:1116-69454 GCA_902168415.1 Peromyscus melanophrys | reverse complement strand
CTCGCTCTGCTGCGGGGAGGCGAACTTGGAGTGGCCCCAGGTCTTCTAGCTGAGCATTGGCAGCGCGATCTCATGGCCTGGGGCGTTTAGGGCCCTCTCTCCCCGTAGTTTTCCCTCCCAGCACCCAGGTCAAGCTCAGACTTCACTGAATCTAGGTGGAAGCATGGTAATTTGCAGTATAAATTCATCTTCGTATTCAGCCAGCTGTAGGCCTAAATCTCTCGCAGGTGGGAATGCAGAAGTCGTCACCGCATGCCAAAACACGATAAACAGCCCCCTTCTTTCTCCACAAAGTAGATCCTTAGCCCAGAGGTTGTCTGGCCTAAATTAACGGAGCTAAGGAGACGGGACATCCATCCAACAGAGAGGGTTCTCAAACGGGTGACCTTGAATTGGCAAGAGGTAGGCATTTGCTGACCAAGCCTGGAGACCGGAGTCGGAACCCCAGGACGCACGTGTTGGAAGGAGAGAACCAACTCCTGCATATTCTCCTGCAGTATCAGCATAGATTTAATTCTAGCGTTGTCGCTTTTCTGAGGTGGATGTGAATTTGCTCAGTGTGGTACTGTCTAGTTAGAGTTTCTATTGCTATGATGAAACAGCATGGCCAAAAGCAACATGGGGAGGAAAGGGTTTTGTTTTGCTTACAATTCCACGTCCCTGTTCGTCAAAGGGAGTCAGGGCAGAAACTCAAGGCTGAACCTGGAGGCGTGAACCAGTACTGAGGCCATGAAGGAGCGCTGCTTATTACCTTGCTCCCTATAGCTTGCTCAGCCTGCTTTTTAACTTAATTAAATTTATTTATTTGGTTTTTCAAGACAGAGTTTCTCTGTATAGCTCTGGTTGTCCTGGAACTCACTCTGTAGCCCAGGCTGGCCTCAAAAAGAGATCCACCTGCTTCTGCCTCCCTAGTGCTGGGATTAAAGGTGTGCGCCACACCGCCTGCTTTTTCTTTTTTTTTAAAGATTTTTTTATGTTATGTGTATGAGTATTTGGCTTGCATGCATAGATATGTGCACTATGTGCATGCCTGTTGCCATGGATTCCCTTGAAACTGGCGTTATAGACAGTGGTGACCTGTCATGTGGGTGCTGGGCATTAAACCCAGGTCCTCTAGAGGAGTAGCCAGTTTTCCAACCCCTGACGGCCTGACAGCCTGTTTTCTTATAGATGTTTCCCTCCTTACCTCTGTACTTACCTCGGAGATTTCAACATCTTGACCTGCCCACTTTCTGTATTCTTATTTCCAGCATGCTTTCCTCCATCCTCTTCATCCATGCACTCAGTGGTAGTAAGCTTCTTGTCACCACGTCACGCCCAAAAGTGTAGTGATGCTAAGCTTCTCTCCCACTCAGACCACTGCCTTCTGTCTTCCAAATCACTGGAATGTGACACATCTCTCCCCTCCCCCATTTTTTTTTTTTTTTTTTTTTTTGTTTTTGTTTTTTGTTTTTTGAGACAGGGTTTCTCTGTGTAGCTCTGGCTGTCCTGGAACTCACTCTGTAGACCAGGCTGGTCTTGAACTCACAGAGATCCACCTACCTCCCGAGTGCTGGGATTAAAGGTGTGCCACTCTGTCACGTTGCCTTAGTCAGTGTGGTTCCTACCTTCCCTTGTCTTCAAATCGTTACCCTGTTTCTAATGAGTTTTCATTCTCTCCCTGAGTCTCTTTCCATCCAGCTCCAGACATATCAGGGCCTGGCTGTCTAACGGGCATCGAAGGTATAGTGCCACACACAATGCTTGCCTTGATTTATGGAAGGAGATTCTGTTGCAGATGCATCAATGACAGGATATTGAAGTCAGCCAGGGGAGAGTGCTTCTGGGAAGCCGCAGCACTTGGGAGTGATGGGCTAGATGGGTGGTTTGGCAAGCCTCTCTGGGTGGGCCCCATTAAGTGGAGACCAAACAAGATGTAGATGTTTGCAGGAAGAGCATCCAAGCAGCCGGAATTGTGTACATGCAGGTCCTTGAGGGTAGGATATATTGTGGGCGTCACTGAATCTCCATGTATGCTGAACTGCTTGACAGCCTGTGTGGTTCAAGTCAGCAGATCAATGGAGAGCTACATAGGGCTTAGAGAGATCTGCCTGAGAAGTCTGCCTTCTTCCATAGGATCCTGGAAACACCTCCCACATGCTGGAATTACAGGAGTGTATATCACCCGTTCCCTTCCAAGTGCTAGCATTACAGATGTGTGCCACCACTGGCAGTTCGTGAGGTGCTAGAGGGTTGAATGCCTTCTTGTCAAGAACTCTACCAGGAGAACGGCAGCTCAGCTCTCATGTTTTCTTCTGCTGCTCTGAGGAACCCCACGAACTCGGTGACTTGAACTGGTACAGGCTTAGTGTTCTGAAGTTCTGAGGTTAGAAGCCTGCAGTGAACATTTCCGGTGCATAGCCACAGGAGTGCTTGATTGGCCCTCTACTAAGGGGACTCAGGTGCATGTGCCAAATTCACTTGGCTGCTTGTTTCTTTCATGACAAGCTAGAGGACAGTGGGCCTGGCCTCTCAGTTCCTGCCTTCCCTCCTTGACTTGTGATCATTCCTCTGTCTTCAAAGCCTGCAGTGACAGGTCCATCTTTCTGCATCTTGTCACTCTGACACTGGCCTTCCTGCCTCCTTTTCCTCTGTGACTCTCTTGGGTGAGCTGGTAATCCAGGCTTATCTCTGTGACTGAAGGACAGCTGATTAGTTATCTCAGTGCCACCTGCATTTTTAAATCCCCCTAGTCATGTGACTCCTGGTGTCCTGTAGTCACAGGTTCTGGGGATTACTATGCGCCTGTCTTTGGGGCCCTGTCTTCTGCCCACCACAGCCGTCCATTTGTGATTTCTCAGGTGGTTGAAATTAACCTTTGTCTTATGTTTTTGTCTTGTAGAGATTTCTGCCGTGAGAATTGCCAGTAACAATTCACTATGGGGGATATTCTGGCCCATGAATCTGAATTACTTGGACTGGTGAAAGAGGTAATTAATGAAACACAAGTCATAGAAAAGCATTTTTGAAAAGATGATTTGTATGTTTATGTCTGTATGGCTGTTTGCATTGTGTGTGTGACTGCCATTGGAGGCCAGAGTGGGGCACTGGATCTCTTGGAGCAGGAGTTGCAGGCATTTGTGAACCACCTTCTGTGGGTACTGAGATTGGAACTCAGGTCCCCAAAACACGTATTTTAGAATGTAGTAGGAACAGAGAGCTGGCTCAGAGGTTAAGATCACTGGCTGCAGGTGGGCAGTGGTGGCGCAAGCTTTTAATCTCAGCCCTTGGAAGGCAGAGGCAGGTGGATCTCTGTGAGTTCGAGGCCAGCCTGGGGCTACAGAGTGAGTTCCAGGACAGGCTCCAAAGTTACACAGAGAAACCTTGTCTCAAAAAACCAAAAAAAAAAAATCACTGGCTGCTTTTTGAGAGGACCCAGATTTGATTCTCAGCACCCACACGGTGACTTAAAACCATTAGTAATTCTAGTTTCAGGGAATCAACACCCTCTTCTGGCTTCTGTGGATACCAGGCATGGATGTGGTGCACAGACATACATATAGACAAAAACACCCATTCACATAAAAATAAAAAGAATAAATCTTTAAAAACAAAATTAAAATGTAGCAAAAATGGCTTGGTGGTTAAAAGCATTGACTGCTCTTCCAGAGGATCCAGGTTTTGTTCCCAGCACCCACATGTGGCTAACAGCCACCTATAATTCCAGTTTCAAAGGATTTGATGTTGTCTGGCATTGTGGGTGCTGCATGCATGTGGTGTACAGATAAACATTCAGACAAGCTACTTGTGCACATGATATAAAAATAAATAAATCCTTAAAAGGTAGCAAGTTTACACATGTAATCCAGGTAATTGAAAGGCTTTAGCAGGTCAGTGTGGGCTTTATACAGAGACCCTGTTATCAAAACAAATTAAGTGAGTAAATGAATATACAAGTAAATAGTAAGCTGCAGCAAATTCTTCCTAGTTTGTAGTTTTGTTTTTTATCATTACATGATTTTCCGCTGCACTCACTCATTCTTGCGTGTGAGCGTGTTGTGTCTGACTGGGTCTCATGTGGCCTAGGATGACCATGAACTTGATGTGTAGCCAAAGATGACCTTAAAATCCTTATCCTCCTGCCTCTGCCCTCCCCAGTGCAGGGATCATAGGCATGGGCTATAGACCTGGAATACCTTTCTTTGACTTACGGCCATTTAGTTTGCTACACTGAAAGCTTGGGCGTGTAGGAATCCGGCAGACCTCTGAGGTTTGGAGCTGTTCATTGTGAGTAAACTGACAGGCTTCAGGAGACAGTGGAGGGAGGTGGGTGGCCACTTTGGATAAGCAAAGTTGTTCATTGTGCAGTTGGTGAATAAATTACCATAGCTGGTGCCATAACGACTGTGGACAGGACCAGGGGACCCAGCCACAGTTTAGAAAAGGTGGAACATGATGTGACTGATGCCAGCTGAAATGATGGGTGAAGAACAGTATCAGAGCATTGCTCTCAAGAGTGGGAGCACTCTGCAAGAGGCTCACTGCTAACATTTCCCTTTTTTTTTTGTTTTTGTTTTTGTTTTTGTTTTGTTTTGTTTTGTTTTTTGAGACAGGGTTTCTCTGTGTAGCTTTGGTGCCTGTCCTGGATCTCGTTCTGTAGACCAGGCTGGCCTTGAATTCACAGAGATCCATCTGCCTCTGCCTCCCGAGTGCTGGAATTAAAGGCGTGCGCCACCACCGCCCGTCTAACATTTCCCAATTTTAATGCTTTATTCTCCTGTTAGCAAAGCATTATTTTTAATTCTATTCCAAATTGATCCTAGTAAACTAAGAGCCATCCAATCACTTTGCTTTTTTTCAGACTGCATCACTTTAGTTTGTATTAATAATAAAAATGGGGGCTGGAGAGATGGCTCAGAGGTTAAGAGCACTGGCTGCTCTTCCAGAGGTCCTGAGTTCAATTCCCAGCAACCACATGGTGGCTCCCAACCATCTGTAATGAGATCTGGTGCCCTCTTCTGGACTGCAGGCACACATGCAGGCAGACATTGTATACATAATAAATAAATAAATCTTTAAAAAAAAAATAATAATAAAAATGATGGGGCTGGAGAGATGGCTCAGTGGTTAGGAACACATATTGCTCATGCAGAAGACCCAGATTCGGTTCCCAGAACCCATGTAGATGGCTCATAACCACCTGTAGTTCCAGCCCCAGAAGATTTGACACTTTTATCTGAAATCCATGGGCACCTATTTTCTGTAAGTGTAATTGACAATAAAGATGTACGTTTATGGCCTGATGTTTCAACGTATGTATGGATTGAAGTACTGAGGTGATCACCTCATTAAGCTAATTAAGTACACCCGTCTTGTGTTTCCTCTTACCCTCTTCCTTCCTTCCTCCTTTTCTTCCGCTGACTGTGTGTTAAGAACACTTAACACAAAAAGCAGCCAGGCAGTGGTGGTGCATTCCTTTAATCCCAGCACTTGGAAGGTGGAGGCAGGCAGATTTCTGTGAGTTTGAGGCCAACCTGGCCTACAGAGTGAGTTCCAGGACAGCTAGAGCTACACACAGAGAAACCCTGTCTCAAAAAATAAAAAACAAAACACTTAAAATCAACTCTGCTACCAAATCCCAAATGTGTTTGTGCTTCCCAGTCACCATGTTGAATATTGGCTCACAGGCCTTACTCATTTTGTGTAACTAAAATTTATCCTTTGACTAAAATATTGTCTAAGCCCCTGGCAACTGCCATTGTGCTGTCCGCTTCTGTAAGCATGACTGTTTAGATTGCACATAGTTACCTTTTTGTGTCTGGCCTGTTTCCTGTAATGTATGTCCCCGATACCATTCGTGTTATCAGTGACAGGATTTCCTAAGGCTGTAATACTTTATTTTAGTATTTTCTTACCTACTTATCTATTGATGGGTATTTAGGTTCATCCGTGTCTTGACTATCTTGAATAATGTTGTAGAAATACTCATGTGCAGATAGCACTCTTAAAAATGGGTTTTATTTTCTTCCTATCTATACCCAGAAATGGGATTGCTGGATCACAAGGTTGTTCCGATTTTTTGTTGAATGATTTGTTATTTGACAGTTGCATATGTGTATGTGATATATTTTTATTACTCCTCTTCTTTGTATTTTGAGGCACCTCCATTTATTTTCCATTATAGCTGTGTTGGTCTCCATTGCCACTAACAGTTCCTCTAGTTTCTGCTAGCGCTTATCTTTTTGAAGACTTAGTTCATGGTTTATGTGTTTGTGTGCATGTATGTGTGTATGTGCATTTGAGTGCAGGTGCACATGGAGGCCAGAAGAGGGCGTTGGATCCCTGGAGCTGGAGTCACACAGGAAGTTGTGAGCCTCCTGTTGTTGGTGCTAGGAATTAAACTTGGGTCCTCTGCAAGAGCATCACGTGCTGAGACATTCCTAGGTCTCGTCTTTTTGATAGTAGATATTTGTATGGATGTGGTTTTGAGCATATTCCTGTTGGCCTGTTATATGTCTGCATGTTCAGGGCATTTGACCGTTGTTTAATTGGAGTATTCGGAATTTGTTTTGTTTTGTTTGTTTTTGTTCCTGAATTATGTTCTCTGTCCCAGTATTTAGATTTTGCTGAATTTGAAGAAACCCTGAAGACATTTTCAAAAGAATGCAAAGTAAAAGGAAAGCCACTGTGTAAAACTGCAAGTGGGTCATTGAAGAAGGACTCCACGTCACTGATGATCCAGGTGAGCTCTGCCTTGTCTTCAGCTCTGGGAAGATGCTGCTTGTGACGGTCCAGAATTGCAAGTTCTTTAAAGTTAGGTAGAAATAGACCCAAAGCTATCAGAGAAATGCGCTAAGAACCACAAGATATCATATGTTAAACATATTAGGATGGTTGCTATCAAAAACACACAGAAGGGACTCAGCAGTTAAGACACTCACTGGCTGCTCTTCCAGAGGACCCAGGTTTCATTCCCAGCACCCACATGGTGGCTCATCTGTAACTCTAGTTCCAAGGGATCTGACACCCTCTTTTGGCTTCTGCAGGTATCAGGCAAGCATGTGGTGCACAGACATACATGTTGGCAAAACACCCACACACATAAAATAAATCTACATTCCCTCCAACAATGTAGAAGCTTCCAGTTTCATCCATCTTTGCTAATACTTGTTCTTTTCTGGCGTGTGTGTGTGTGTGTGTGTGTGTGTGTGTGTGTGTGTGTGTGTGTATTTAATATTTATTTATCTTTATTTTTTGTTATCCAATCAATAGCTATTAGATAATACTGTATATTATTATATTACAACATATGCCACTCTATCATAGTGCCCCACTGATAGCTTTCCCAAACAAAAGTCCTTGGGGCAAAACAGGAGTGTGGTTGCGCACTTGAGAGGCAGGAAGTCAAGATGAGGGAATCTAGCAAAAAACTGGGCTAGAAAGATGGCTTCGTGAATAAACACACTTGTTCCCAACCCTGAGGACCTGAGTTTGATTGCTAGGACCATGTGGTGGGAGAGCCAACTCCCAAAAGTTGTCTTTTGACCTTCATGTATACACTGTAGCACGTGTGCCGATACTACACACACACACACACACACACACACACACACACACACACACACACACACTTTCTCTAAATAGATGTAATTAAAATATTTTTTTAGAAACTCAAACAACAAAAGTCTCTGGAATAGTGATTAAGCAAAATTTACTAATGGTTGGTGGCCTTAAGCTGCCATTTTTAGGCCCAGTTCCAGCAGCAGTGTGATGGGTGGTATGTATGTATTCTCATCTTGGTGCCCCAGGCTAACAGAGGATCAGTTTGTGACCATGGTAACAGTGGAGTGTTTTATGTGTAGGGTTATTTTAAAGCAAGGACCTTTTCCAGGTACAGATGTGATGGTAATGACATAGCAAAGGTTTGTAATTTCAGGTTTACAGATGTGGACTTCAGAATACATTGTAGACAGACTCTTTGATAGGTAGAGTCTGCCAAGACATGTTTAAGAAAATTTCATGACTCTAAGCCTTGAAATACAAGGTGAGTCTGCACTTATCTCACCCACAGTCACGGAACTCTCAGGCTCCACAGAGTGGCTGGCAGGGTTGCAGGGACTCAGAAGAGGGCAGAGTGGGCTGAGCCCAGCCCAGCAGCACGTCCCTGGGCAGTCACTTCACCATTGCAGTCTTCATTCACGAGAGCGCCAGGTCCCCCCAACTACTGGGGGCTGTGCATGGCTGCCTGTGCTGTGTTCTGGCAGCCTCCATCCACAGTGGCTGACAGGCTGCCTGTTGGGAGGAGACAGAAAAGCTTTATTGGGCTTACTTGAAAAAGTTCTGGGTTTCAGCCAGGCTGTGGTGGTGCATGCCTTTAATTCCAGCACTCGGGAGGCAGAGGCAGGCAGATCTCTGAGTTCGAGGCCAGCCTGGTCTACAGAGCGAGATCCAGGACAGCCAGGGCTACACAGAGAGACCCTATCTCAAAAAAAACAAAAAGAAACAAACAAGGAAAGAAGTTCTGGGTTGTCTTGAATGGGTGGTAGTAGCTCAGGGTAAGGCAGCATTCTGAAACAGTTGTTCTCCACCTTGGAATTTTTGTAGTCCTCATAGGGAGACTTCAGTGCACTCACGTGCCCACGAGTCCTCTGGTCTCAGCTCTGTTTTGAAGGCCGAAGGCCTTAACATTTCATGGAGTCCAGCTTGGGGATTGCAAAGGCTGAAAAACTGAGTTGTCAAGGGCTTGTAGCCAAAGGAGCCTCTGGGTAGGAGTGTGTAGGTATCTAGCAGTAGGTAGGTGGTGAGAGTTTAGGGTGTTGGGAGAAGGAGCATCATCCAGGATTCTTGTTATGTCTTCTCCACAGAAGGATTTGGTGGCAGCGTTTGACAGTGGAGACCAGAAGTTGTTCTTCGATTTGTGGGAGGGACATGTTCCCAGCTCCATCAGAGATACTGACTCCCTGGCCCAGAAGCTGGAGTTCTACCTTCACATCCATTTTGCCATCTATCTTCTGAAGTACTCTGGAGGCAGGCCGGTAGGTTGATTTGGGGTTTGGGTCAGTCTGAGTTAGCTAACAGGCCATCAGGGATTTCAAGGAAGCATTGATTTAGTTTTGTGACCATTTTATCACGTTGCATCGCATGTCCTGATAAACACGATTTTTGGCTTCATTCTCAGAAGTTTATTTTCTAATTTATATGCAGATTTTGTAATTTCTGTGATGAAAGTTAAAATTGTTTTCCTAAACACCTCAGGTTCTTGGAGACTCATCAAAGCAGGTCTGCTCTATTTGGTAACTTGGTGGATCTCGGAAAAGGCACAGACCACATAGTTAAATGCAAGTAGTGGAGAAGTGATGTTGAAGGTGCATGGACTCCTTGAGTTTAGCTTCTGCTGCCTTTTCCTCGATGGCTGGAGATGTGGAAAGGAGCCCAGAGGGCTGGCGTGCCAAGCCGCTGTGGTAGATGAGCTTCAATTACAGACGAAACAACAAAGGACAGAGAGCTGCCATTTGGTCTCTCATAGTAACACTGACCTGAGTTCCTGTGGGAACTCACTGGAGTGTCAGGGACACCAGTGGAGGGTGCAGTGCTGAGGGAGTGGCTTCACACTGCCACCAAGTAGCCCTTCTTGGAAGGCTGTTCCTCTAATGTGACCTGTGTGCGGAGGGGCGGACTCTCTTTGGTGCTCGTTATTGTTTGTTTGGTTCCACCTTATTTCTGTTTAAACGTTTTCCTATTTTGATGGAATATGAAAGTCAGCATTATCTATTTTCTAAGTCCAGTGCTCAGAAGAGGACCTCATGGCCTAGGTTGGGTGAGGTGTGTTCATAGGAAGAAGAAGAAGGCGGGGTCTGTGTGGTGGAGGAGAAAAGCACCAGTTCTAAAGCCTCAAGTGTCCACCCTGAAGCCAGAGAGGAAAGTCCTTGAATTGGGTTGTGCATGGAACAGTGATGGAGGGGTCCCTTGAGTTGAATTGTACATAGAACAGTGATGGAGGGGTCCCTTGAGTTGGGTTGTGCATGGAACAGTGATGTGGATGTGGTCGATCCTTAGCTTCATGAAGAGAAGGTGAGCCCTTCTGTTTCAGGAAACTACAAAGACGTGTCATTCTCTTTAGAAACCTCTCTGAGGGCAACATGGGAATGCATACAAATGTTTGTATGTCTGGAAGGTGGAAGCAGTGATGGGTACCATCTCACTAATCCTCTAAAATGGAGAATTAGTCAAGTAGATTATGATGGACAAGGTGACATTGGTTCTGACACTGAAAACGATGTTCATGAAGCTTTTTAAGGATATGAAAAGATGGTGCTAGTGGTGTAAAGGAACATGTGAACTACACATTGGTCCTCTGGCATTCCTGTGTAATATGACGATAGACACTGGAACAATGTGCCTTGCCAAGCCAGACAGGGCAATGCTAGTGGCATGGCTGGAATTTAGGGAGCCCGCAGAGTGGACAGGGTGAGCAGGAGGACTGAGTCTGAGCCAAAGACCTGAACACGTGTTCTCCTTCTTCTAGGACAAACAGGAGCTAGATGAGAGGATTTCTTATTTCAAAACCTACCTGGAAACCAAAGGGGCTGCCCTGAGCCAGACCACAGAGTTTCTTCCCTTCTACGCCCTCCCCTTTGTGCCCAATCCTATGGTCCACCCCTCGTTTAAAGAACTCTTCCAGGTAAGCAGCTGCCAGTGGAACTTGTCGGAATGTGGACCACATTTTTGTATTGGTGGTTTCTAAATGATGCTTTAAAAGACCTAAAGTTTATCCTCATTATTATTATTTTATTGTAGCCCTAATTTCTATAGTTATTCTATTAAATGGTTGAGTAGTGTTTGACTGACTTCTTACCATCCTGTAATAGCCATGGTTGTATGTTCATGCACATATATGTAAATCTGTAAGGGACATAGCAAGACCTAGAAGCAGCCCAGTTAGATATCAGTAGGGACATGGAGAAGGAAATGGAACCGCATGTTGACATAATCTTCAGTAAGCCGAGGAAGATACAGAGAAGACACATCATATGATCCCTTTACAGGTAGCAAAGTAAACAAGCGTAGTTTTTAGCCACACCCACACCCCTGCACATACGTCAAGACAGTCTTTTCATACATCATATAGAAAACTCGATTTCTGGACAGGTGCCGCTCTATGAATTGTAACGTGTATGCGTAGGTGTAACTACTGTCACCACCAAGGTACAGAGTTTTTGCACTGGTCATTGCTAAGGACTGCCTCTCCCCTTTCTGTCAGGCAACCCCTCTTACATTTTATTTTAAAACAATGTTTAGATAGTTTGCGTTAACAGACTTTCCTTGTGCCCTAAAATAGGATATTTTGTTGTTGTCAACACCACGGCTTATTAACTTAAACTGACATTTTACAAACATGCTCGCCTTTTAGGCCATACTGTTTATACTTTATAGATCTTTTTTTTTTTTTTTTTTTTTTTTTTTGAGACAGTGTTTCTCTGTGTAGCTTTGTGTCTTTCCTGGAACTCACTCTGTAGCCCAGGCTGGCATCGAACTCACAGAGATCCACCTGGCTCTGCCTCCTGAGTGCTAGGATTAAAGGCGTGCGCCACTGCTGCCCGGCTCCACTTCTGTTTAAACCTAGCTAAGCTGCATCTCTCCTGTCGCCCTTACTGCTGCCCTGGAGCTGCCTGTCTGTGTGTTGGGAGTGATCTGTCTTTCTCTCTGGATTTGAGAGTGTATAATTTCCCTTTAGTGGGTCCTGGGTCACATTTCTCATCTCATTTATTGAACCTAAGTGATTGTTGGTGCCAGGGACTGACTTAAGCTTAATAAAGATTTAAAGAGATGGAAGGGTCTAGCCTGGTGGTACAGACCTGTAATCCCAGCTACTAGGAAGACCGAGGCAGGAAGTTTAAGGCTAGCCTGGGCAATTTAATGAGATCCTATTATCTCAAAATCAAAAGTAAAAGAAGTTAGGGACATAACTCGGGGTGGAGCCCTTGCTTAGCATGTAGAGTACCCTAGGTTCAGTCACTAGGGCCTGGTGGAGAATCTAAGTGTGCAGACTTTGCAAGGGAGGATTCGGGAGGCGCAGTGGGGGCAGGCACAGAGTTGAGCCCTGGGCCCAGTCCCCACATTCTTAGTAGTCCTGCCGTGTTTTTAGGGTTCCACTGAAGATTTTGAAGGGCCAAAGCGTTTAGTTCTGGAAAGACAGTCAAGCAGCCATGAGTGCCCTCTAAAAACCTGTGGTCTGCACAGAGCTGGCCCAGCTTTTCCAGGCTCTTCACACCTCTTTTTGGAAGAGTGGGATCAAGTACTCCTCAGACTCGGGAAGTGTTCTTCTCAAAGCTAGAAACATTAGAAGGAAAGGAAGACATAGAGATTCATGCTGAAGAGTTTATATTCCAGCCTATCTATGTTGGTTGCAAGAACATAGTCAGAGAAGTAATTGAGTGGAAAAGACCTGTTTGTTGGTTATGTAAAATAGTAACCAAAACCAGAACAACTTGACTTGGGGGGTCCATGGGTCCCAAATACTTTTTTTTTGTTTTTTTGAGACAGGGTCTCATGTAGCCCAGGCTGGCTTTAAACTCAGCATATAACTGAGATGACCTTGAACTTCTGATCTTTCTGCTTCTACCTTCTCAGTGCTGCTATTCCAGGCATGCACCCCAGTTTTATGCAGTATTAAGAATCGAATTTAGTGTTTTAGCATGCTAGCATTTAGTATGCTAGACAAGTACTCTGCCACCTAAACCACATTCTCAGCCCCTGTTTTGATTGTTTTTAAATATCTTTTTTGGGGAGCTGGAGAAATGGCTCAGAAGTTAACAACATTTTATTGGTTTTGCAGAAGACCTTTGGGTTCGATTCCCAGAACCCACATGGTGGTTTACAACCATCCATAGCTCCAGTTCCAGGGTCTGTGATACCATCTTCTGATACAGGCATAAGAAGCACATGGTGCACATACATACATGCAGGCAAAACATTCACACATACAATAAAATGGATAACTCTAATAAAGATTTAATGTTCTGGTTGGGCTGGTGAGATGTCTCTGCACATAAGAGTACTTGTTGCACAAGTGTGACAACCTGGCTTTGATCCCAGGGACTCACAAAAACAACTAGATGTGGTTGCTACCGTATGATGTCGGCATTCCTGTAGTGAGAACGGAGTGGAGACAGGAGAATTGCTCAGAGGCTCTCAGGTCAGCCAGCCTGGAATACACAGAGCTGCAAGAACAGCAGGAGAGATTCTGTCCAACAAGTGGAAGGAGAGGACTGGCACCTAAGGTTGTCCTCGGGCCCAGTCGTGGTGGCACACACCCTTAATCCCAGCACTCGGGAGCAGAGGCAACCGATCTCTGTGAGTTCGAGGCCAGCCTGGTCTACAAAGAGTTCCAGGACAACCAGGACTGTACACAGAGAAACCTTGTCTCAAAAACAAACAAAAAGTTGTCCTCTGACTTCCGTTCATCCACTGTGGCACGCGGGTCCCTGTGCTCATGTATGTTGCACACAAACAGTAACTAAAATAAACGTCTTGATTTACATTGTCCACGTCAGCACCTTCTCGGAGACTCCTTGGGTGGTGGATGGACAGAGCCCCAAGCTGAAGCACTGCTGCTTTCTGAGGGCAAAGCTGGACCAACAGGGTGTCTGGGGATCCAGATGCCTGAGACCACATCTGGGCTGCTGTGCTCCTTGCTTTAAGCTCTTTTTTCTCCAGCTTCCGATGGACCCAGATGGTCCTTGGCTTGTGCACACACCCTCTGGACATCTTCCCCGTGTCTGTGTGTGAGTTCCCTTTTGACTCAGGCATATGGCATTGAATGAAGGGTCCACACTGTTGAGTACGCATACAGCTGATGTTGCCATGGCCCCACCCCAACAGCTTCATGTCCCAAGGTACCAGGGACAAGGATTTCAACATGAGTTTTGGCAAACAGTACAACCCATGATCTCGTACATTACAATTTTTAAAATCTTGCCGCATCAGAGAATTTAAAGATCTTTTGAAAATAAGGGATTTTTTTCTCTTCTAGCCTGTCAGTATTGTGTCTAAGCCTGATGGTGGAAGGGGCAGCAGGATGGTGAGGGTGTGGGAAGTGTGGAGAAGGAAGGGTGCAGACCTGGAGAGAGGAAAACGATACGGATTTGGGTGGAATAGCTGCTTTTTTGTGGAATTTTTGGTTTAAGTGGGTGATATTTTTATGTGAAAATTATCCCAAGGAAGTTTGTTACTAGGCCATGTGTCCCTTTCAAGCCAGACATGATGGTGCCTGCCTGTTTACCCAGCACTCAGGAGAGTCAGAAGTTCAAGGCCAGCCTGAGTAACATAGCAAAACCCTCAACACATATAAAGTGAGATGGTAATTATTTATCGTCAGACTTTTTCTTTCACAATTTCTATCATTTCCCCACTTCTTTTGGGAGGGTGGGGGTGATTTTGAGACAGGGTTTCTCTCTGTGTAGCCCTGGCTGTAGACCAGGCTGGCCTCGAACTCACAGAGATCCACCTGGCTCTGCCTCCTGAGTGCTGGGATTAAAGGCGTGCGCCGCCGCCACTGGCAGTAATTTATTTTCAAGGCGGATTAGGCTGAAAGTGTGTTGTGGTGCTCCCATGGCATGAGGTAGTGTGGCAGGACTACTTCTTTCTTCTTGTCTAGATGAGGTCCAGAAGTGACTCCCTTCCTTGGGGTTATCTAGTAACCTCAGAGATAATTGTCTGTGTCTCACCTGACTGACACACATGCCTAGACTCTACTGAGTTATTTTTGGTGTTCCACCATATATAGTTACTATCATGCTTGTGTTTAAATTGTATGAAATATTCCAGTCATGTGGAAATTATTTGTCCCTGCTGTGGGTCCTTGATTATTTATAAATGAATCAGTTACACATCAGAAAGCCTGTTCTCCATGCTCTCCAGCCCTGGCAGGATGCTTCACATTTGGTTTCTGTAACTGATGGGGCTATTTAACCCAACACCCACAGCTTTGTTGGTACCATGGCTGTTTGGTGAGCTGATGTTTTATTTTATTTTTTTCTTTAGGATTCTTGGACTCAAGAATTAAAGCTGAAGCTGGAAAAGTTTTTAGCTTTAATTTTTAAAGCCAGTAACACGCCAAAACTTGTAACCATCTATGTATCCTTTTGTAGTGAGTGGGGACCCAGGGGTTATAGCAACAACACTGGCTTTGGGTACCACAGACCAGCAAGACGTCGAAGATGGGCTGCATTCGTATCTTCAAGGTGAATTGAGCATCTGTGGAGTTTTGCCATGACCTGGAAAGGGCTGACTTGCATGGATATCTGAGACTTGGCTGTGGTCTTATTTTATTTTTTGAAAGATATATTTTATTTAGAGTGTGTGTGTGTGTGTGTGTGTGTGAGTGTGTGTGTGTGTGTGTTAGTACAGGTGTCTGCGAGGCCAGAAGACTGTGTCAGACACCCGGGAGTTGGAGTTCAGGACGGTGTGTCACCTGACATGGGTGCTGGGAACTGAACTCAGGCTTTCTGGAAGAGAAACGAGTGTTCTTAACCCCTGAGCCATCTCTCCAGCCCTATGGTCTTATGTTGTTGTGACCAGCCTAGGAACTGTCTTGGTAGGGAAAAAGAAAAAACTCTATTCTCTTGAAAAAGATCTCCTTGGAAAAATGGTTCCTTTGCAAAGGGTCATTGAGTCATTTGGGAGGCCTCCAGGTCGTGGCGTTTGGACTTGTCATTCAAATCTAGACTTCTTTTTTTTTTTTTTCCAGAGCTGAGGACCGAACCCAGGGCCTTGCACTTGCTAGGCAAGCGCTCTACCACTGAGCTAAATCCCCAACCCTAGACTTCTTTTTAAGAACTGTGTTGCATAGTGTTGCATAGTCATAGACTATATAGTTTACCCATCATCAACCAGACACAGTTGTTCAACCATTATCCCAATCTTATTCCACTGGGGACACTTTTGAGAGTACAGAGGCACAGTGTCACAGCTACATATAAATGGAGCCCGTCCCAAGAATAGCAGAGTACTCTGTCACCCCTTCCGTTGGAGACTGATTTATTTCCCAATGGTTGTTAGTCTACAAGAACATGTGTCTTTTCTTATTGGACAAGCATCTATTCAAAGTTTTCTCATATGAGGCTGGAGGATGTGACTTGCTAGGCACGAGGCCTGGGTTTGATCCCTTACCCTGGAAGCAAAGAAAAAGGAAAGGAGAGGAAAAAGAACAGAGGTGATTGTAGTCCTGTATGTGCAGCTCTGAGTGTACAGAAAGTCACTGAAATAGACATTGTGAATAGACTCCACACAGCATGTGTGCATGGAGCTGTTAGCAGAGAAGGAAGAAATTCTAAGACAATGAAAGGCTTGCCTCTCATTGTACAGACACACGGGAGCTAGGGTTGGAAGCCGGGCAGCCCGGCTCCAGGTGCAGCCTTAGCCACTGTCCTCCCAGTCCGTGTCCCTGGGCTGAAGCTTTAGAGCCGCAATGACGGTCTTAGGGTTATGGGTTCAGAGAAGCGTGTTGGGAAGGTTTTGCCAGCAGTGCAGAGGCCTTCCTTCGTTAGGGGCAGGCTGTGTGGAGGCTGTGGGAATCTGCAGCACATGTTCCTCATGGAGGTCACTGATGGAGCAAAGGGGCAGCAGTGACTAAGCAGCGTGAGGAACTGTTGTCTGGTTGTTTCAGCAACCTTTGGAGCTCTGGCCTCCACTGTTGTGACCAGGCTCTTCCATCAGCCTCCCGCCCTTTCTTTATCAGCCCCACACCACCAGCTGCCCCAGGGCCCTGTTTTCCTGAGCTGCTTTCTCGTCCCAGAAGGAGAATGGACAGAATAGCAAAGGTAAATCATCTTGATTACAGCTTTCATGAGAACAGTTTTGCCAGCTCAACTTCTAAGCTGTGAGAAGAAACAGAGACGGAGAAAATGTGTGGACTTGGCAAATGAGGGCTTCCAAGTCTAAATATTTACAGAGGCCTTGTGATCCTGCTCCGTCAGTTCGTGAGGCCCACTCTTTAAGGATGGCGAGGGTGTCGCCATGTCCAGCAGGTTAAAGCAAGGAATGGAGGAAGGGACAACTGAGTCACAGGCTGGTGGGAAGGACCTGCGTTGGCTCAGGAGGAGCACACAGCCAGCATGGGGAGGGAAATTATTTTAATAGCTCAGCTTTCACCTCCAGCTGGTCAGATGCGGTGCCAGTTTTAGACAGCATTTCCATTTTTAAAAAAACATTCAAAGTAATTCCAGTCTTGAGTGTTTACGTGAAATGGTATTTTTTTCCACGGGCAATAATTTTTACTGGGGCATCTCATCTTTCAGGAAGGTGAGAAAAACTGGTTAATATGGCCTCAGTGGCTTTAGTTGCAATGCTATGCCTTGGTCTTGTCTTAGATACTCTGTTTTGGAAATGCCTTCAGTTGTTGGGAAGTGTTGGTGATGAGCTTCACGCTCCTCAGGAAGGCAGGGTCCTCAGCTCCCCGCAGATGGAGTTTTCCCACGTGGAAACTTGGTCCATAAGAGCAACGTCACAGGATTTGAGAGTGTCCTGCCCTGGTTTTCTTGTGCTTTGTTTAAGAGAGTTAACCTTTTAAAAAGATTATTTTTATTTTATGTATATAGATATTTTGTCTCCACATAAGTCTCTGTACCGCATGTGTGCCTGTTTCCCTCAGGTGCCAGAAGAGGGCACCAGATCCTCTGGAACGGGTTATGAGCGACAGTGTGGGTTCTGGGAATCAAACCTAGGCCCTCTGGATGAGCAGCCAGTGTTCCCGGCTTGTGAGCAGATCTCCAGCACCAGCATATTTTTTTTTAAAGGAAGCATTAGTAAATTATTTAATTCAGCTTACCAGGGAGGGCAAGTGTGTGATCATGTAGCTGTGACGCACATGGAGAGTCTGGTAGCATGAGGCAAGGAGGTTTTGAATGTTTGGTTCTGTCCTTGGTGTCCTCATGTGTTAACCGTCTTCCCATCATCACAATGAAACCAATATTGGAGGCAGTTCACTTACAAATAAAAAGTGTGGATTTAGTTCTCAGTTCTAGGGGCTGCAGTTCCAGATTAGGCAGCCTGGTTGCTTTGGGTCTCTGGTGAGGGCCCCTGATGTTAACAGTAAGTGATATGGTAGAACACTCCGCTTACATCATGAACCAGGAAGCAAAGAGAAGAGGGTTGGTCCTTCCTGAGGTTCCTGTGCCTTCCCAGTAGCACCACCCTGGGGACTAAGCCTCTAACACATGGCTGTACAGGAAACCCTCATCCAGACTGTTGGAATTGTACCCCAAAAGCTAATGACCATCTCACGATGAAAACACATCATTCCATCGCTGAGAGCACCCAAAAGCTTACTTGTTCTAGCATTGCTCAGAAGCCCAATACCAGAGATTCATCTAAGATTCAAGGCAAACCCAGCTCTGAGCTCTGTAGAAGACACAAAAAAGTTACAAACTTATACAGTTGCAGAATGCGGGCAGGATACAGGTTCCTAACCCAAAAGGAAAGAACAGGAAAATAAAACACAGCAAAACACCTGAAGCAAGAGCCACACCCAGCAGGGCGAACATGAAATCCTACAGCTCCTAAGTCCAGCAGCGGGGCAGTTTGGTGGGATGTGGACTCCTCAGCCTTGCCTCCACCTGTGACTTTGCTGGTGGCGGCCCACATGGCCACTCTCAAGCTGGCTATGCATCTTGTCTGCAGCTTTCCTGAGTGGGTCTTGCATGTTGCTGGCACCCTTGTGGCTTCAATGTCACTGCTAGAGCTTTGTAATGTGTCACCTCATTGGGAGTTGCTTGCAGGGACTCCAACCCCAGCACACTGCTTAGCCTCCTGGGCTTGCCTTTGAAATCTCAACCGAAACTGCAATGACTGTAACTCCTGCATTCTGCCTGTAAAAGCTTCCTGTGGATGACATTGGATTCTGCTATTGGAATGTTAGAATAAAACATTCCTGACCCCTTAGAACTTAGCGTTTCAGTCATCCGGATGCCTTGCTGGCTGACTGCAGAAATCCCAAGGCCGTCTTGAGTGGATAGGGCATCCATAGGTTTGGTTTGGTTTTGACAGAGTCTTGAACGTAGCACAGGCCGGGCTCCCGTTGCTCTTTTCTGGAAAGTCTTTGAAACCAATTTATATTTCTGAGTCTGTGGTAGCCTCGCAGATTTCTGCAGTGTCCTCCAGGCCTGTTTCCGGTTGTCTCGGTATAGAGGGCTTGATTCACTTAACCTGAGTTTAGACAAAGGGCCAGACACATTAAGCTTCTCTTTGTTTGAGCTAGTTTCTTTACCAGCTAAGGTAAGTCTTGGCCATATACCACTGCGCCTTTCCTGGCCGACCTTTTGCTCTTGATTCTCATTGAGGATTTGGTTAAAAAGAGCAATGCCCATGCCATGGCCTGAGTGCCCTGCTGCCTTGAAGTCTCTGCCAAGTAAGCCACCTTTCAGACTGGCTCTCTGACATGATGTACAGAGGACAGCCTTTTCTCCAATCCCCAGAAGAATTCTCTTTTCCTTCTGGAAGCACACAGCATGGTCTTATTGTCTGTGATTGTGTTTGCATGGAAGCCCTACCTGGCTCACCCATTAAACTTGGTAAACTTCAACTCTGCGATAGCATTTGAGGATTCCTCTAGCTTCCTCCTCCAGACTCTTCTACCCTCTGCCACACACGTGCGCGCACGCTCCAGACTCTTCTACCCTCTGCCACACACACACACACACACACACACACACACACACACACACACACGCACATGTCACCAGGTATGGTGTAGTCAGCAGCCCCACATCTTAGTACCAGTTTCTCTTGCGTATCCCAAGCCCAGCGGTTCCAGATGTGTGACTGGCTCTGCCCGAGTGCTCCCACACTCAGGTCTGGCTGAGCCTGCATGTAGGAGCAGGAATAGAGATGTGTCTTCACAGGGCCATCCTAGAACATGTGTCAGTCACTAGTAGGCTGCTGTGTAGCTGGCACACAGCCTAGGAGCATCCTGGGAGCGTGTGCGCAGCACCTGAGGTTCTCTGCCCACTGCAGGGGTAGGCAGGGAATTCCCAACCGCGGTGTCACTGCTGCCTGGCCTCAGTGAGTCAGGGCCAGTCCTTGGCTTGTTTTTTGTTTTGTTTGGTTTTGCTTTTTGTTTTTGAAGACAGAGTTTCTCTGTGTGTTCCTGGCTGTCCTGAAACTCGCTCTGTAGACAAGGCTGGTCTTGAACTCAGATCTGCCTGTCTCTGCCTGCCGAGTGCTGGGATTAAAGGCTCATGCACTACCATACCCAGCAGCAGGTGATATCCTCAAACGTGGTCGAGCATTTGGCTCTTGCCCTGCTGCTCCTGCAAGTGCACCTTCAACCCACAGTTCGATTTATGTGGTGTTGTGAAGTTTCGTGGCAGAAGGCTTGAGGCCTCAGAAGAGCACAGTTACTTGGTTTCTGGGATTGCGGCCACGCCTGTCCTTGTGTCTGGCTTCAGTGCAGACCTGTCTTCCTAGAAATGCTGCAGCGGCTCCACCAGCAGCTGGTGGAGGCCGAGCGCCGGTCCGTGACCTACCTCAAGCGGTGCAATAAGATCCAGGCCGACTACCACAGCCTCATCGGAGTCACAGCCGAGCTGGTGGATTCTCTAGAGGCGACAGTCAGTGGCAAGATGGTAAGGAACATCTCCTTTGTGCGTTTCCGAGAAAAGTGCGTGGGGCCTGGGCTGACTGCTGTGGGGCTCCTGGCTCCTCACTGATGGAGCCGGTCCTGCATTTCAGAAAGCCGGTGTGCCGCAGCTGTGCCGACACTTGCAGGGTCTTACCTGTGCTCTGAACACGTGCTCTTCCTTGCTTTCAGTTTCTTTAATCGTATTTTCTTTAATGTTATTATGGGCCCAGTGTAGTGGCACACACTTTAATCACAGCATTGGGAGGCAGAAGAAGACAGAGCTCTGTGAGTTTGAGACTAGCCTGGTCTACATAACAGGTTGCAGGTTAGCCAAGGCCCTGTCTAAACAGAAAAGAAGAAAGAAAGAAGGGAGGGGGGAAGGGGAGGAGAGAGAAACCCCAAAACTAAGATGAATAGAGTTCAGAGAAGTATCTGGAAACTGAATCAGCATAGGAAGATCCATTGATTTACTGTCCCCTGGCAGGGCACTGCTCCTCAGTTCTGTGTACCACATAATTGTGTTGTTGTAGTTACCGGGTGACTTAGGATACATGGCTAGTGTTAAGGATAAGGTAAAGGGGACTGGAGAGATAGCTCAGAGGTTAAGGACCCAAGTTTGACTCTACATCACTCTTGGAGGAGACGAACTGTAGTCAGCCGTGAATACACATAGAAACGCAAACAACACAGAAAGACTACAAGGAAAAATCCACGCCTCCCTTTTGTCTTCTGTCCTATTAAAAATAAGTGTCCCCATTCTGGGTGTCCCTCTAGCAGCCAGGAGGATGTGATGCCTGGTGTGGCATGGTGATCAAAGATGAGCCCATAGCTCTTGGTACTGACTTTGCACGCTGAGACTTGAGCAGACATCAAGACAGAGATGCCAAGGGACCTCAGGTATCAAAGTGGGGCTGAGGAGATGGCTCATTGATTAAGAACACTTGTGCTAGGCATGACAGCACACACCTTTAATACCAGCACTTGGGAGGTAAAGGCAGGCAGATCTCTATGTGTTTGAGGCCAGCCTGGAATACATAGTTCTAGGATAGCCAGGGCTATGCAGAAAGACCTTGTCTCAAAAACCAAACATGCCAGGCAGTGGTGACACACGCCTTTAATCCCAGTACTCAGGAAGCAGAGGCAGGCAGATCTCTGAGTTCGAGGCCATCCTGGTCTACAGAGCGAGTTCCAGGACAGCCAGAGCTACACAGAGAAACCCTGAGGAAGAACACTTGTTCTTGCATTGGACTAGGGCTCAGTTCCCCCTGAACCCATGTAGCAGCTTCCAGGAGTGGTTTGGTGCCCTCTTTTGGTCTCCTTGGGGACCAGGCACGTATGCAGTGCCCTTACATGTAGACAAAACATATAAAATACATAAATCTTTTTTTAAAAGATGGGCAAAGCATGAAGGATGCATTCTTTTTTAATTTTAATTTAGATTGTTTGTGTATAGGTGTTTTGCCTGCATGTGTGTTTATTCACCATGTGCATACCTGGTGCCCAAGGAGGCAAGAAGAGAGGCATCAGATCCTGTGGAACTAGAGTTACAGGCACTTGTGAGCTCCCTGATGTGGATCCTGGGTACTGAACTCAGATCCTCTGGGAGAGAGCAGCAAATGCTCTTAACTACCAAGCCATCTCTGCAGCCCCATAGCTTGTCTAGAAAGATGTGCTTAAGACAAACAATTCAAACAATGCAGAGGACCCCACCATGCTTTCATCTCCTTTTTGATAGAGATGTTAATATGTTTTTGTATGTGCATATATTTGTGAGGATGTTTGGATCCCCTGGAACTGCATCACAGACAGTTGTAAACTGCCATGTGAGTGCCGGGAATTGAACCCTGGTCCTATGGAACAGTAGCCAGTGCTTTTAACCACTGAGCCATCTCTCCTACCTCTGTAGTCAGTTACTTTTATCTCTTAGGCCAGTGTGTTAATTCTTCCCCAGACCTCTGAGGTTGTGGTGGTTACTTTTAATTGTCCACTTGACACAATCTATAGCCACCTGAGAAGAAAGTCTCAGTGAGGAATTGTCTGGATCAGCTTGGCCTATAGGCATGTCTGTGGAAGATTATCGTGATTTAAGTTAATTGATTGGGAAGATCCAGCCCACAGTGGGCCGCACTATTCCCTAGATCTGGATTCTGAACTGCATAAGAATGGAGAAATCAAGCTAAGTAGTAAGCATGCAGCATGCATTCTCTCTGTCCTTGACTGGATGTAACTGGATGCTTCAAGTTTCTATTAGTGACTTCCCCACAGTGACAGGCTGTACCCTGGAGTAGTGTGCTAAAGTAAACCCATTTTCCCTTATGTTACTTTTTGTGAGTGTCTTAGTTAGGGTTTTTATTGCTGTGAAGAGACACCATGACCATGGCAACTCTTATAAAGAAAACATTTAATTGGGGTGGCTTGCTTATAGTTTCAGAGGTTCAGTCCATTATCATCATGGCGGGGAGCATGGTAGCATGCAGGCAGACGTGGTGCTGGAGGAATAGTTGAGAGTCCTACATCCTGCAGGCAACAGGAAGTCAACTGAGATACTGGATGGTATCCTAAGCATAGGAAACCTCAAAGCCCTCCCCAACAATGACACACTTCCTCCAATAAGGCCATACCCACATCAACAAAGCCTAACCTCCTAATAGTGCCACTCCCTATGAGATTATGGGGGCCAATTACATCCATACTATCTCAGTAAGGTATTTTTGTCCCAGCAGCAGAAGCTAAAACAGAGGATAAAGCGTAAGATGCTCTCTCTAGCATGACTCTTTCATCAGCTCACCTACAGGAAATGCTGAGAGGTAGTGGGCCTTAAGGTCCTGTGGCCAGGTTGCATGCCTTTCACCTGATGGCCTTTCCTTCTTGCAGATCACCCCCGAGTACCTGCAGAGCGTCTGCGTCCGCCTCTTCAGCAACCAGATGCGGCAGAGCCTGGCACACAGTGTGGACTTCACAAGGCCTGGGACGGTGAGGCACCATGAGAGAAAGGGTGTCCTAGGTTTGTCCCCCCAGACTTAAGGCGAACTTACTAAAGAGAATGAAGTCTGTGAGAAAATGACATTCAAGAGATTCTGAAGCACTTGTCTTTGGTGGTCTAGAAACTTCCAGAAGGAAAACAAAGCTGTTTTTGAGAAGGATGTAGTTGAGGTCAGCCCTTGGGGTGAGCAAGGAGAGATGTTGTTGTGATCTGTCAGGGCAGCTGCTCCTGAGCACTGAGGCCTGGGAGTCAGGAGGAACAAGTAGAAACTGCTTTGTCCTTTAAAGAACTCTTAGGGCTCGTCAGTAAAGTGCAAGCATGAGGACCTGCGTCTGATCCCTGGAGCCTGGAACACTGTTGACCCTGGTGCTGGGAAGGCAGAGGTAGGCGGGTCCCTGAGGCTCGCTGCCCAGGCCGTCTAGCCTACCAGGTGAGCCTGAGGACAGTGAGAGGCCCTGTCTCAAAGAAAGGTAGATAGCGCCTGAGGATTACCTACCAAGTTCGTTCTCTGACCTCCACACGTACATGCCCACAGACATGAATGTACTTCCACATGCTTAAACACGTGTAAGAGAGCTGGAGGGGAAAGACTGAATGCTTGAAGACAAGATTGTTTTTAACTTTTTTTTTTTTTTTTTTTTGGTTTTTCGAGACAGGGTTTCTCTGTGTAGCTTTGTGCCTTTCCTGGAACTCACTCTGTAGACCAGGCTGGCCTCGAACTCACAGAGATCCGCCTGCCTCTGCCTCCCGAGTGCTGGGATTAAAGGCGTGCGCCACCACCGCCCGGCTTGTTTTTAACTTTTTATTCAAAATAGTTACAAATAGCAAGTAGCATTGGAGTCTTTCTTGACCAGCATTAATTTGCTCCCTTTTGTGTGTGTCTGTGTGATTTCAGTGTGTGTGTTTCTGCCCTCTCCCATGTGTCTCCATGCACACAGAAACATATGCACACATAAAAGGTCTTATCAAACATTTGTACATATCTGTCAGGCTGGTATACATTTACTTTTGCTTTGCCGTGTTTTGTTGAGACAAGATCTCATGTAGACCAGGCCAGCATTGAACTTGCTGTCTTGTTGATTAAATTCTGATCCTCCTGTCTCTAACTCCCACGTTCTGGGATTACAGGCATGGGAGACCACACCTGACTACAGTGTGCGTTTCTTTTCTTTCTCTTTTAGAGATTTATTTTGATACTTTTAATTATGTGCAGCATGTCTGCATGTGGCTGTGTGCATATGATTGCATACAGGCCAGAGGCATTGGATCCCCATAGCTTTTCAGTGCTGGGAACCGAACTTGGGTCCTCTGGAAAAGCAGCAAGTGCTCTTAACTGCTGAACCATCTCTCCAGTCCTGTGTATATCTCTGTTTTGACTGTGTCAGTCTCTTTGTGATCCCAGCACTAAAGAGGCTGAAGCAGGAAGGATTATAGCAAAACTGAGATCAGCTTTGATTACACAGGGAGCGTGAGAGGACATGGGCTGTAGAGGGAGACTGTCTCAAAACCAAACCAAACAGGTTACCCAGTCATGTAATTATCGGCTCCAGTAAGTTTAACGTCTGTCTGTCTTTCTGTCTGTCTATCTATAGCTGTTTTATCTAATCTGTCCATTTCCATTCATCAGTGGAGCCAGTGCTGCCCTTCATAGCCACCCGACTCAGTGGCCTGGGGGCAGTGTTGCAAGAGTCATCCGGACTCTGCAGCTCCTTTGGTCTGGACCGTTTCCCTGGTCTTCTCTTTGGCTTCCATTGTGTTGACACTTGAGGGAACTGTAGCCCCCTGTAGAAAAGCAGACTGCAGCTGGGCTGGGCGTGGTGGCTGGGTGGTGGCGCAGCCTTTAGTCCTAGCGCTTGGGAGGCAGAGAAAGGTAGATCTCTTGTGAGTTCAAGGCCACCTGGTCTACAAAGTGAGTTCCAGGACAGCCAGAGCTGTTACATGGAGAAACCTTGTCTCAAGCTCCCCTCCCCCAATCCCACAAAGAAAGCAGAGAAGACTACTCTCCTTGTGTTTTGGGGGTTGCCTTGCGATTGGACTCAGGCCTTGCAGCCCATGCTGAATGTTCCCAGGGGAATGGCATACTCTTCTAGGACAGCACACCTGGAAATGCACACTGTGGAGTCAGGGCTTCCTAACCCTGGAAGGCCACCAGTGTACCCAAGGACATCCTCAAAGTTCAGGAGCCACCTGCATCCTGGAGCTCAGGCCTGCCTGTTGCCTGGTCAGAGGTTGGGTGGGCAAGTCCAGGTCTGGGCAGAGTCCCTGGTGATCCGCAGTACCCTGTGGGCAATGCAACTTTAAATAGGTTTCACACATTCATAAACAGAGGCCACCTTTAGTATTAAAAACAAAATTACCGCCTCCCTCACACTCAAGTAGGTTTAAAGTGGCTTATTGAAAGGTAGAGAAGATAAATATGAAAAAAAATAGAGACTAAAATAGATTATGGATGAAGAAAAGAAAGAGTAAGCCAGGTAAAGGCCAGGGTGAAGAAAGGTCTGAGCAGCCATGCCATACTCACTGAACCTCGGAGCTGCTGGCCCCAGGTTGGCCCTGAGCTCTCCCACAGCCCATGTCAAAGGAGACATAGCTTCATGGCTTGTGCGCTCCTGCAGCCAGGGGCATAGTTAGGAAAGCTTACTAGGTAATATTCTGTGTTCAAAACACCATGATGCATGCTATCTGCATGGGCCAGGAAGCACAGCCAAAACCCGATTCCTGTAAACTCCCCCCCCACACACACCCCTGAGTAAACTCTTAGGTACTTTTAAGTTCTCTGTATGCACTTTAAAATTAAAATTAAAAAATTAATGATATTTTCCAAGTATTCATACTTTATAATTTTTTTTTTTTTTTTTTTTTTTTTTTGGTTTTTTTCGAGACAGGGTTTCTCCGTGTAGCATTGCGCCTTTCCTGGAACTCACTTGGTAGCCCAGGCTGGCCTCGAACTCACAGAGATCTGCCTGGCTCTGCCTCCCGAGTGCTGGGATTAAAGGCATGCGCCACCACCGCCCGGCTCTCATACTTTATAATTTAAAAGCAAGTTCAATTTTTTTTTTTAATTTTACTTTATGTGTATGTTTGCCTAAATGTATGTTTGTATACTGTGTGCATGCTAAATCCATTTTTTACTTTTATTTATTATTATTAACTGATTTATTTTGGGGGAGTTTTCTGAGATAGGGTCTTTTTTCATAGCCCTGGCTGTCCTGGGACTCACCATGTGGCCTTGAACTCACAAAGATCCACCTGCCTCTGCCTCCTGAGTGCTGGGATTAAAGGCATACACTACCATTCCTGGCTAAACCTATTTTTAAAATTTATTTATTTATTTATTCCTTTTTTTTTTCCCCCAAGACAGGGTTTCCCTGTGTAGCTCGGCTATCCTGGAACTTGCTCTGTAGACCAAGCTGGCTATTTTATATGTATGAATGTTTTGCCTACATGAATTTCTGCACACCATGTGGATACAATACCCACAGAGACTAGAAAAGGGTGACAGTTCCTGGGACTGGAGTCACAGACAGTTGTAAGCTGCCATGTGGGTGCTGGGAATCAAATCCAGGTCTTTTGGAAGAGAAGCTGGTCCTCTTTAACTGCTGAGCCGTCTCTCCAACCCCCAAATTCATTTTTTAAAAGCCTGATAGTCACACCACTGCTGCCAGCAATTATCCCAGTACTGAGGTATAAGGCTGGTTGTCCATATGTTCCCTATAGGAGGGATGTGGCCCAAGGCTGCAGATCAGTTATGTGTTTACTCAAGTACTGAAGAGCTGTCCCCAGAGCTGCTGGCCATGTTGGCCACTCTGTACACAGGGACAGCGACTGGGCTGTGTAGTCTGTGCCTTAGGATATAAGTCTTAGGGAAATTTAGTATGTAGAAGTCTTAGGAGCTGGCTGTTTCACCTGCAGGATAAAGGGCTTCAAGCCAGGCAATTGGCCAGCCACCTAAAACCTGCTAGTGTATGTGAAATTCATGGCAATGCTTTCCAGTCTGAACTTCTTCACACACCCCCTTCTTGTAGAGGTAACTGTCTTATTAAATAATAAGAAACACAGAGCCAAATGCAAAGTTAAAAGCCCAAGAGGTCAGAGCAATAGTAAGAGCTGAGACTAAAAACCGCCTTCTTACCCTTTGCTGCCGCTGTCGTCCTTCCCCTCAGCAAGAGACCTACTTCCTGTGTATCTGTCTTTTTATTGACTTTCTGTTCTGCCTTCTCATTGGTTGTAAACCCAACCACATGACCTCCTCGTCACTGCCTGTCTATACAGACCTCCAGGTCTTCTATGGTTGGTATTGAGATTAAAGGCATGTGTCTCCATGCTGGCTGTATCCTTGAACACACAGAGAACTGCCTGTCATGTGATCTGGATTAAAGGTGTGCGCCACCACCTCCTGGCTTCTGCTATGGCTTGCTATTAGCTCTGACCCCAGGCAACTTTATTTATTAACATACAAATAAAATCACATTTCAGTACAAATAAAATATCACCATATTTCCCCTTTCTATTTTAATAAAAAGAAAAAAGGAAAAAAGTTATAACTAATATAAGAAAAACTATATACAAAAGTACAATAACTATATACCATATACAAAAGCAATAAATACCTAAACAATGTCTAGTCCATTTGCATTTGACAAATTCAGAGAAAATTCCATTATCTATCCTATTTTGGTAAGTCCAAAATGTACCTGATTCACTTTCTATTCTAACTTACATTACTAACAACTATCTTATAACGTCTTTCAAATTTATACACTTACACTTTAGTGAATTTCTTTTCTAAAATTCTTAACAAGGAAAACTATAACTATCTAAACTTTAACTATAACTATCTAATCTTCAACTCCCTCAGAGACCCGAGAAGGAAATATTACCTAACAAAAATAAAAACAGGAAGTGCACGCAAGCAGCTTCCAAAAAAAAAAAAAAAAAAAAAATGTGAGTTGACAGAAACAGCCAGCTGTCTGGACAGTCACCCGAGGTTTCTCTGCAGTGTTGAGGCATCATCTTCAGCCTATAGGCTTAACGTATCTGACAGACTCATTTGTGAAGTAGGATGTACACAAGGTCAACAGTTTGACCTCACATTTGGTGAGAGCAGTCCATGTACCAGAAACACCTGAATTCCACTAGTGTCCTGTCATGATTCAGGATTGTAAATTCTGGAAATTGTTGATGGTTTTTTAATTCAGCTGTCCATTCTTCTTGGCTGTGTGTGTATGTGGCTTCATCTCAGCATCCCGTTCTTCTCCACATCCCTCTATTAAATGCCAGTCTGCTATTGAGAGGTGTGAGTTTAGTTACTCTTCAAGAATAACTGTTTCAGCTGCTGTTGCACTGCACATCAGAAGCCATCGGCCCACTGCCTGTCCAGTTGCCTTCGAAGGAAAAGGGCACTGTACCTTTGCCGGATTGCAAAGGCCACTTCAGGGATGGTGCCATATTGTCCTGGCCTCAGAAGATGCCTTTTGTTAAAACCACAACCACACTTGTTTTGACAAGAATCGGTAGTCCTTTGTTTCATGTCCTGCCTGTCCATTTTGTCCTGTTTGTCAGCAGTTGATTCGAGGATACTTTGTTGAACAGTGGATAATTTTTGCCACAATGAAAGTTAGCTCTATATGCAGTTTCTTCAATGCCCTTATTCTCTCTGAAGTAGATTGGTACTGCCAGGAGCCGACATGTCTCATAGTCATAACAAAAAGAAAAATTTTCTATTTTCTAAGTTATGAAAACATTTTAAATGCCATATTCTGTAGGTCTCTGAAGGGTTTGAAGATGACCTGTGTATCTAAAATATATCTGCTCAATCTTGAAAACATACCTAATATAACTACAAGTTCTATTGTAATGTCTAACTACTAACTTTCATTTCTTTTTATCCTAATAGTTGGTAATAATAACATTCAAGGATCAGCAAATTGCATTACATTGTTAAATGAATGATATAAGTACAATACCCTGAACAAGATTAGAAATATATGTATAGCATTTTCTAACAATATCAATCTCAATATATATAATTTGTATACAATATAAAAAAATCCAATCCAATGTAAAGTATTTAAAACTAGTAATTGTCTTTTTTTTTTTAAACAAGAACCTTAAATCTAATCTCCTTTGCTTAGCCCTTTTCCTAACCCTTAACGACAACTTGTAACCAACCCTCCTAAACAATGAAAATTATCCCACACCCCAAATCCATTAAGACCAAAAAACCACCCGCCCCACACCACCTCTTTGGGAATGTGGGTGTTGTATTCTTAAAATTGCTTCCTGCTGGATATGGGCGAAAGTATCTTTATTCTGAAAAGAAAAATGTTGGGTTAATTGTCAAATTCTAGGAAAGGTAACTATATCCTTTGTTATCTATAATGCCAAAGTTAAGGGTTTATCTCAAGTCCTTATTCAAGTAGTCTTTGAAACTGGATCATCTCAGCTAGCCCTCTCAAAATTGCTCTGAGCAGTTTGTAGTCCAGAGCTGATCTGTAGATGATGTTTGTCAGCTTAGTGATATTATTATTGTCCACGTGGAATTGTTGTTGTTGTGGGGCCCCATCTTCTTCCTGGAGACTTCAGTTGATGTTAGGCCTGGCTGTGATTTCCTGCAGAAAACTGATAAGAGACTCGAACACAAAGACATATATATGCAGCTAATTGAAGCCTTTTTTCTAGAATTAGTTAGTACTCTATATGACCATTAATATCTTAACAAAGTTTAATATATATATATAAAAATCTTGTAAATTTTGATATAAAATTCATACTTTAAGAAAAGTTTAAAGAATCAGAATAGAATCAAAGAATTGAGATTAGTAGTAATAGAATAGTCCCTTAATTAATTTGGTTTTTCTCCTGTCCCATAGCAGAGGATGGCTCTTTTTTCTGGCATGATACAGGGGTTTTGCATTTTCCTTTTAACAACATGCTTGAGTTTAAAGGAGAGAGCCATTCTCCAACTCCAAAGTCAGCTTCAAAATTTAATTGAACTGGGACTACATAAAGACCAATAGTGTTAAATTTCTTTAGAGAAGAGTAGAAACAAACATTTAGGAAGACTTATGAAACTTTTTAGATGATATACCAATAGGCCATTTTACTCTGTTTCCTGGGATAGATGATTTGTCCCTTTTCTTCAGTTGTCTCATTTGTCCAGTGTTCTTCAGATTCCTTAACCTTCATTCTCCTAAAAGACAAAAACAAAAACCTTTCCCCAAGACTAATTTTGGGGAGGTTCCCTTTTGGCAAGTTATATCTGATTAAATGAAAAGGCATGTGTTAATGGTATAAGCAAAAAACTGTTTCATTTTAACAGAGACATATGCTGGAGCATTGTCAGTTTTGATTTGTGCAGGTATACCCATGATGACCATAACTTCTAGCAAATGAGTGATTACAGAATCGGCTTTTTCAGAACTCAAAGCAGTTGCCCATTGAAATCCTGAATAAGCATCAATGGTATGGTGTACATATTTCAATTTTCCAAATTCTACAAAGTGAAACACATCCATCTGCCAGATTTCATTCCTCTGAGTACTCTTTGGGTTACATCCTGCTGGTAATCTGATTGTAAAAGGAACAAGTAGGACATTTCCTTACAATTTCCTTGGCTTGTAAGGGTACTGAAAAGAAACAGTCTTTTAAATCAATAACTATGAGAGGCCATCCTTTTGGTAACAGAGTAGGCAAAGGAATTCCAGATTGTAGAGAGTCCATTGGCTGAATTACTTTGTTAATTGCTCTAAGGTCTGTTACCATTCTCCATTTACCGGATTTTTTTTTTTTTTTTTTTTTTTTTTTTTTTTTTTTTTTTTTTTTTTTGGTTTTTCGAGACAGGGTTTCTCTGTGTAGCTTTGCGCCTTTCCTGGAACTCGCTTGGGAGACCAGGCTGGCCTCAAAACGGATTTCTTTTTAATAACAAATACCGGAGAATTCCAAGGGCTGGTTGATTCTTCAATATGCTGAGCATTTAACTGCTCTTCTACCAGCTCTTCTAAAGCCTGGAGTTTCTCTGTTGTTAAAGGCCATTGCTGAACCCATACAGGCTTGTCTGTTAACCATTTTAAAGGTAGAGCTGTTGGTGTCTTTGGAAGATTATCAGTTGTTGTGCCCTGTTCTTGTATAATATGGATGGCTGGTGACCACTCATTAGAATAATATCTTCTACTATTTCTCTCAGAAACATGTACTAGTTTATGATTTGTTTCTGAGATTGGAGGGATGTTTATCTGAGTATTCCATTGTTGCAACAGGTCTCAGCCCCACAGGTTCATAGCTATGTTAGCCACATATGGTTTTAATTTTCCTCTCTGTCCTTCTGGGCCTATACATTCGAGCCATCTTGCACTGTTTCACTTGAGATAATGTTCCAATTCCTAACAGCTGAACGTTTACCTCCTGAAGAGGCCAAGTTGGATGCCAAAATTCTGGTACAATTATGGTCACGTCAGCACCTGTGTCTACCAGACCAGACAACAAAACACCATTTATTCTTATTGTTAATTTTGGTCTTTGTTCATTTATAGAAGTTTGCCAAAAAAATTTTCTTCATGTTTTCTCCTGAATTTTCTGTTCTCTCTGTCTCAGCTGTTTCATCGTCCCAAGCAGCCTGGTTCATTCCAATAGGCATTTGGTTATTTAATCGCTCTGAGCAGGGGTTTCCTCTACGACTGCAGGAAAGGTCTGAACTGGATTTGCTGTGGGGGCCTCCAAGAGGCCCCTCTGGGAGTTTCCCGAAGCCTGAGGCAAAGGATTACCTTGCCTGTCCCTTGTTGATCTACATTCATTGGTCCAGTGTTTTCCCTTACCACACCTTCTGCATGCTCCAGAAGGAAGGGGCATTCTATTACCATTGTTCCTTGAAGAAACATTGTTCCTAGGAATGCCCTGTTTACAGTCCCTTTTCAAATGTCCTTGCTTTCCACATCCAAAACATCTGACATTCCTCAAACCTCTTGAAATTGCTTCTCCTATCCGCATATCATCATGCTCATGGGTCTCAACATTAAACGTGCCTCTAATCCAATCTTCCAAGGGTGCAGATCTTGCCTTTAACAGCCTGATTATTCTTTTGCGTGCTGCATTCACGTTCTCAAAAGCCAAAGATTCGATTATTATCTTGCTAGCTTCTGAATTCGGGACCATTCTCTTTACTGCTGAAGCCAGTCTTTGTAGGAAATCTGTGAAAGATTCTTTTGGGCCCTGTATAACCTTTGTAAATGACTCAGATTTCTTTCCTGGTTCCTCAACTCTGTCCCATGCATTCAAGGCTGCCATTTGACATAGAACTAGGGTTTGGATATCATATAGACATTGTGTTTGTATTGCAGCATATTGGCCTTCTCCAACAAGCTGATCCTGGGAGACTTGTATACCTTTAGCCCTCCATTGATTTTCTATGTTTTTAGCTTCCTCTTTGAACCACATTTTCCACTGCAGCTGTGCCCCAGGTTCCAGGACAGCATTTACCATCTCTCACCTGTCCTGTGGTATAATCTTATTATAAGTTGACCAGGAGTTTAATATTTGCTTTACAAATGGGGAATGCATGCCATAAGATACTATTGCCTCCTTAAACCTTCGTAAATCTAACATTTCAATTGGAGTCCAAATATTTTGTGCATTCACTTGACCAGGTAGCTGCTGTATGGTTACCGGATAAATTAAGGGTGATTGTGTGAAAACAGGCTTTCTTTCTGTAACCTTATAATCCAATCCTGAAACAATTTCATTGTTAATTTCTTGTGTCTGAATCTGAATTTCTCTATAATTCATTTTAACAAGTTTAACAGGTTTTTCTAAAGCTTTTATCCTGGCACTTAAATTGACTATCTTTTTAAATAGTAAAATAAGGATAAGGAAAATAATAATGTGCATAATCCCATGAACATTAATCTTCTCATATAGTTGTTCCATTTTCAGACTGCCTAAAATTTTATCAAACAAAGCCCAATTTTCTTCTGGTGTACACATAAAACCCATTTTTTTTTAAATGTGGAAAAAAATTTCTGTTTTAAATAGTTTTTTCCTTTAAAATATCTGATATCTTAATTGACTTACCAAGTCTGCATAGAACAGTAGAAATCCGAGGGAATTTCAAAACAGCTACCTAGCGTCCGAGGTGTGAATCCAGAGAGAGAGAGAGGGAGAGAGAGGGAGAGAGAGGGAGAGAGAGGGAGAGAGAGAAAGCGTAGCCACGAGTTCTGGCTAAAAGCTTAAATCCAGCCACGTGTTCCCTCTTGAGTATAGTCGAGCCTGGACTCCGGCTTCCTTGAGCTCCCACCATGTGCGTTGGCATTTCAGCCAAAAGCAGTCTATCTGCAGTTGCGTGTAGCTACTGCAATTAGTGGTAGCTCCGGCAGGCCTGAGTTGTTCATGGCACCGGCTTTAAGCAAGTAGCTCCAGCTGCGGTAACCACTTGTAGCTACAGTCAGTTGGGCCTGGGGCCTAGGGCCTAGGCCGAGCTGGCCCAAGCTGGGGAGCTGGGCCCTCCGAGGCTGCCAAGCCCAGCCGAGCTGAGCGGTTTTTAATGAATCCTTGCCACGTGGGTGCCAAATGTAGAGGTGACTGTCTTACTAAATAATAAGAAACACAGAGCCAATGCAGAGATGAAAGCCCAAGAGGTCAGAGCGATAGCTAAGAGCTAAAAACCTTACCCTTCACTGCCGCTCCTGTCCTCCTCAGCAAGAGAGCTACTTCCTGTGTGTTTTATTGACTTTCTATTCTGCCTTCTCATTGGTTGTAAACCCAACCACATGACCTCCTCATCACTGCCTCTCTATACAGACCTCCAGGTCTTCTATGGTTGGTATTGAGATTAAGGGCGTGTGTCTCCATGCTGGCTGTATCCTTGAACACACAGAGATCCGCCTAGCTCTGCCTCCCAAGTGCCGGGATTAAAGGCGTGCACCACCACCGCCCGGCTTCTGCTATGGCTTGCTATTAGCTCTGACCCCCAGGCAACTTTATTTATTAACATACAAATAAAATCACATTTCAGTACAAATAAAATATCACCATACCTTCTGAACTGGAAAACAGGACAGAAGAACTGATCAGAGGGTTTGTAAAGATCACCATCAACACTGACAGAGCTTCTGTTGGAGAGTGTGGGCATCATTTGTGGAGAGATCTGAGTCCGGGAATCATAGCCGTTCTGAATAGCCTACGAAACCTGGACTGCTGCTCTTACCACAGAGCCAACACATGGGGACCGCATAGGTGAGCAAGAGCTGTCCTTACCACAGAGCTGCCACACGGGGGCAGCATACACAAGCGGAGCTGGCCTTGCTTTCCCTGGCAGGCTCTGCAGTCAGCAAGAATGGGTGAACAGGTGATACACAGCCAGGTGTGCCATGTCACACAAACCCAGTAAGTCATCCCTCTACCCAGAAAAAAAGAAGGGCCATGCTGGCAGAGGTCTCACAGACTTCAGGAAAGGACGAGGCTCTCGTGCCTTGTCTCATTCCCAGACCACTGTGTCCAGATGCTGCCTTGTCTGAGCTCGCTGGCGGATCCAGTTGTTGCTGATGAGATTCTGGTGTTTTGAGGCAGAGAATTCTAGATGTCGTGTAACACTGAGTCTGTGTGACTGACCTAACCCCAGTTTTCCTCCTCTTTGCCAGAACTGGGGTAGTTCAAATCACATAGTGTTATCAGCCGCTTAGTAGAAAGAAGTCCGAGTTCTCCCCTGGGCACAGGATATGAAACAGTTTTCTAAGATTCTGGAAGGACACCCATGCTGCAATGACATTTTCACATCAGCCAACAGCAGCCCCTGAGTACTGTGGTGATCACTGTGGTGATCACTGTGTAGCCCTGCCTCTGCCTTCCGGGGCTGGGATTAAAAGCGTGTGCCACCATGCCCGGCCTATAATCTTTGTACCCTGACAAAAACTTGTAACTGCATTTCCTAGACTGTATCCCCGTTGTTTTAAAAAATATTTTATTATTGCTATCTTAATAATACATATATGCGCTTGAATACGGTGCCCAGAAGAAGGGCATTGGATCCCCTGGAACTGGAATTGTAGGAGGTTGTAAGCCACCCAACATCAGTGCTGGGATTGAACTAAGATCCCCTGTCAGAGCAGCAAGTGCTCCTAAGCTCTGAGCCTCTCTCCAGTCCCTGTGTCCCCATTGTTATGGAATGTATGCCTAGTGCTCAGGCCACACAAGTCACTCACCTGCAGTTAGAGGGGGCCTGCTGAAGGGTCAGGGCTACAGGAACATTCAGCTTGAAGACAGCACTTTCACAGTGTATTCATGGCAGACCACAAAACCTTTCTCTTCAGTTCAGCCATCTCCCATAGCTTACCTGATGCCTCGGTTAAATACACCTCCTCCAGATCTTTAAAAAAGGTATGCTTGTGCTGCTCTGCACCTCACCCTTTAGCTTATCAGTACCTTTGTGTATGTGTTTTATTGTTTTGAGACAGGGTTCCAGGCTAGCCTGGAACTCACAATCCTGCTTCACCCCTTCCCAGCATTGTGGTGCCACGCAAGCACCACCTTGTCCAGCCTAACTCATTGTTTTTCTTTTTTGATTTTTGTTTGTTTGTTTTTTGAGACAGGGTTTCTCTGTGTAGCTTGGCTGTCCTGGAACTCCCTCTGTAGACCAGACTGGCTTCAAACTCTCAGATCCACCTGCGTCTGCCTCCCGAGTACTGGGATTAAAAGCGTGTGCCACCTCCGCCTGACTACCTAACTACATTTTTGAGAGAATTCTCTGTCCTTGTTAGCCTGCTTTTTAGTTCCCTTACTAATAGGTTTTCTGCCCCTCCCCACTCCCCCTCCCACCCGAGTTGGCGGAGTTTTCCTGTCTTGATCGCCTGCTCCCTGTCCCGGAAGCTGCTTCTAAATTACCATGTAGAGACTTAATATTACTTATGAATGCTCAGCCAATAGCTCAGGCTTGTTGCTAGCTAACTCTTACACTTAAATTAACCCACATTTCGATTTGTGCTTTGCCACGTGGCTCATGGCTTGTTACGTCATTTTTTTACGCGTCCTGCTTGCTGCAGCTGGCTGGCATCTCCCCTGACTCTGTCCTCCTCCTTCCCGTCATTCTCAGTTTTGCTTTCCTGCCTGACTTTCTGCCCAGCTACTGGCCTGTCAGCTTTTTATTAACCAGTGAGAATAATACATATTCATAGTTCCACGGCACCCCCTCCCCACATAATACATTTCTCCACTGCCGCAGTAAGCCAGGTCAAGCCAAATTGAAAAAGTATAACAACAGGTTTAATTGAGCAAAGCAACTCCCAGGCGGGTTCTCCAGTCCCAGAGATGGAGGCCAAGGCTGGAGAATCCACGCCCAAACTAAAGAGAGAGGTTATATAGGTTGTAGACAAGGGGTGATGATGTGTCTGCCACAAGCTGGGTTTGTGCCCAGCTGTTGTCAAAAGCTGAATGCTTTAGATGGGGACTTAGGCAGCTAGCAGCTTCAGGGGAGGACACTGCCTTAGCCACCAAGAATACTGAACTGGGCTTTTTGGCACCTTCCCTTAGTTTGGAGACTCTCTGAGTGGGCAGGGTTTGGAGAGAGAGACAGGAATGGCGCTTTCCTGATCACGCTGGGGTGAGCTGGAGGTTCCAGCTGAACACTTACCTTGTAGAGGTGTAGTTATTGTTCAGTTTTTTGTTTGTTTGTTTGTTTGTTTGGTTGGTTGGTTGGTTGGTTGGTTATTTGGAGACCAGGTTTCTCTGTGTAGTCTTGCTGCTGTCCTGGAATTGCTCTGTAGACCAGGCTGGCCTCATACTCAGAGATTGGCCTGCCTCTGCCTCCTGAGTGCTGAGACTAAACACATGCGTCATCACCCCCGGCACTTTGTAGGGTTTTGGTTGAAGACAGTGGTCTCTGGTGTGGAGATGACCGTCCAGCCTGTGGCTGTCTTGAAGCTGCAGCTACATTTGTGTGAGGTGCTGTGGCTCTGAGAGCGCATGGCCCATCCTTCCCTTCTTTGCCGCTGCCCTCCAGAGACGTGAACGTAGAAGTACTGGAGGATGCTGGGGGATGCTGGGAGACAGCCCTTTCCACCCCATGCCACAGCTCTGCCTTCATAGGAGTGTGTAAGAGTCGGCTGGCCATGACCAAGAGCCTAGCCAACTGTCAAGTTGAAATGCAAGCCATATCCCACATAAGTGAGTCCCAAGGCCCAGTAGTGTCCTCCAGCACTTGTGAGTTTGTGACAAGTTTTCACTGAAATGAATCTTTGTTTGGACAAACAGCACAACTGGGAACTAGCCCTCCCTTTTCCCCACACCTCCAGGTAAGGATGTATTGGAAATAAGAGTTAAAATGCCTCCGTGATAGCAGTAAATCCACAAAAGACCTAGAAAATGGGAGCATTGGAGGGGAGCTGCATTCACGCTGTCCTTTGTTTCAGTAAAATGCTGCAGGGTTGTGGTGGCCGTTTCTCAGGGTAGACTGGACAGTTGTTGAGGAGCAGGGCCACACATGGCTCTTCTTCATGTTGTGTAATCCTTGCTCTGGCTGAAGCTCAGCATCTCCAGCCCTCCTCACCTCCTGGTGCCTTCCCTAGGTCTTCCAAGGCTTCCTGCAGCTGGTCACATGGCCACTCTACTTCGGACTCAGTGTGGCAAGAGTCACCTGCTGAGATCCCACCCCTTGCTGCTCACACACAGACGTGTGCTCTGTATGCCCCTCCCCCATCTATAACTTTAATCAGCTGGGAGAACCATTATTGGCTGTTAGCTCTGACCTTCCTTCCCTAGCTCCAGACATAGGCTTCCAGACTCCTTCTGTTTTGTGTGCCCACCATCCACTCCACCCTGTTGCCTGTTGTGGAGAATGCCATTCCAGAAAGCACCTGGAGGTCACCCAGGGCTTGGTCCTCCCCTTCACCCATGTGCCCTGGTCATTGGGATCTGGCAGAGCGGCCCCTCTCTGCTGTGTTAGTTGCTTGGAGTTGTTGAGACTGTCCCTAGTTCTCCCGGCTCTGAGCCAGGGCCTCCTCAGTGTCATGCTGGTCACCCAGCTTTCTGGGTGTGTCTGTAGGATTCAGGGTCTCAGCGGTAGCAGTCACATTACCCCTTTGTTCGGTGACTGTCTTCAGGGCAAAGTGGTTCTCTTTCTGTGTCCTCCCCCCCTCCCCCCCCACACCCCGTCCTATCCCCACCTGAGACAGGGTTTCTCTGTGTAGTTTTGGTGCCTGTCCTGGAACTTACTCTGTAGACCAGGCTGGCCTCGAACTCACAGAGATCCTCCTCCTGGCTCCGTCTCCCGAGTGCTGGGACTAAAGGTGTATGCCACCGCCACCCAGCTATGGTTCTCTTTCTGTACACTCTCTTCAGGTTACACAGCCCCAAGGATGCTCCCTCAGCTGCAGGCTGAGGCCTTTTGTGTCCCACTGTGATCTGAGCCTCTCTGGAAGTTTCCTCAGGAGGGTCCACAGTCCTTGTTCATGAGCACTTCAGCATAGCTGAGGCCTGGCACAAATGGGCCTGGCCTGAAGGCTTTAGCGACTCCTTCCTGTTATCTAGGTGCATGCTGCTGGGGTGTCAAGCTGCCCCCCTTTCCTACTCCTGGCTGGGCCAAGCACCTCTCCCTTCTAAACTCTCTTTTTCTTTTCTTTTCGTTTTGGTTTTTCCACACAGGGTTTCACTGTGTAGCTTTGGTGCCTGTCCTGGAACTCACTCTATAGCTCAGGCTGGCCTCGAACTCACAGAGATCCACCTGCCTCTGCCTCCTGAGTGCTGGAATTACAGGCGTTCACCACCACCGCCCGGCTCTTTCTGCTTTTCTTGTGCTCACATTTTTCAAAACCATGTTTGCAGACTAAACCTGGCCCAGAACAAAGAACCTTTGATTTAGGAAGCATGCTGCCATGTGAGATTCCTGGCTCACTGTTGTGCAAGGCCCTTGGTAGAGGGCCACCCTCCCTCCTGAACTGTCCTTGATGCCACACCTGAACTGAGCTCTCCAGAGACACTTCACAGCCTGACCCCACAGGTCCTCAGGTTGTTCCCATCAGTTGTCTCAGGCCTGCAGCTCGTCCCCACCTCCTGGACACCAGGCCTTAGGCCACAGCTGCTGGGAAGGCAGGGCTCAGGGGCTTCCTGTGTCTGAGGAAAGAGGAAGGTGTCACATTTTCACCTTGGCTTGTGTACACCTTTGTCTCCACATCTAAGAATCCCAGGAGCTTTCACTTTGGTTGACACCTTGGTTCACGGCTTGTTCTACCATGTCCTCTCTCTGTCCCGGCATTCCTTCAGGGCTTCTTCGGGTGGACTCCACCAACTAGCTGTTCAGGGAGCTTGGGAACACTGTCTGCCCTCTGAGTCTCACCCTCGGCTGTGGTGGCCCTTTTCCTGTCTCAGGATGGAGTCCTAGAAATCACATAGCACCCTCTAGGACAGAGTCAGGCCTCAGTAACAAGGACGTCCTTTCTGGGGCTTGCTCCTTCAGCATTAGGAATCTGCTGTTGGGTCAGGCAGTGGTGGCACACACCTTTAGTCCCAGCACTTGGGAGGCAGAGGAAGGTGGATCTTTGAGTTTAAGGCCAACCTGGTCTACATAGTGAGTTCTAGGACAGCCAGGTCTACATAGAACACTGTCTCAAAAAGCAAGCAAACAAACAAAAACTCCACTTGCCTCAGTAGAGGGCTTAGCTGTGACTGTGATAGATTTTCTCCTGCTGGGGCTGTCCCCTGCCAGCTGGTGGGCTCTGCATGTCCCCCACACACTGCAGCACCCACAGCCGTGGGACAGTGACTCAAATGCAGGCAGCAGGAGCTGTGCTCGTAACTGGCTTGAGAGCCTGCAGCGGATACCTTAGAGATCCAGTGCATGTCCTGGGTTGCTCAGCGGAAGTTCAGAAAGCCTCCTTGGTGTTTGTGTGTGATGACCAAGACTTCAGGGGCTGGGATATGGCTCAGCCGTAGAATGCCTAGCATGAGTGAAGCCTTGGGTTCAATCACCAGCACCAAACCAGGAGTGGTGGCTCATACCCGCAGTCCCAGCATTCAGGAGGACCAGAAGTTCAAGGTCATTCTCAGTTAAATAGTGACTTGGAAGCCAGCCTGGGTTACATGAGGTCTTGTCTCAAAACCTACAGGAAGGAAAGAAGTAGAGCTTCTTTGAAGTCCCCATACCTTGAGAGGGCCACTCCCAGGTGTCAGTGTAGAGGCCAGCCTTGAGTTGTTACACTGAGCACCCCCAGTGGAGGAGGGGCTTGGCGCAGGCCGGTGGGGAAGAAGAAACTATGCTGACGTGTTCCAGCCTCACTGGGGTCCTCACCCACAGTGTTGCTCTCACTGGCCTTTCTAGGTGGGTACTGTCTGTATCTCGTGGATGGAATGTCAAGTCTGGAGTCATTTAGCTCGCATCAGAAGAGATTTGACTGCTGTATGCCCAGCTGGTAGTAGCAGACAGTGAGGTGGTTAACAAGCTCGTGAGGCCGTGACGCTAGGCTCAGTTGGTAGAGTACATGCTTAGCTTGCATGAAGCCTTGGGTTCCATTCCACATACCATGGAAAATCAGGGAGAGTGGTGGATACCTGAAGTCCCAATACTCCAGGATGTGAGGCAGGAGGATCAAAGGTTTGAAGTCATTCTTGTTTATGTAGCAAGTTTGAGTCTAGCCTGGGCTACATGAGACTCGGTTTAAAAACAACCCAGAAAATCACGTAAGTCCCTGTATACAACAGAGGAGCAACAACCAACAGCATCTGCAGACACCAGCACATGTTCTCTAAGGGCAGACTCACCCAGTGGGAACTGCCGGGGAGGGACGCGCTCCACACCCGGTGCAGAGGTTGGAGAGCGTTTAGTTGTACCAGAGGAAGCTTCTAGGAGGTAAGGGCAGAGGGCTGTGCTGGGGTCCTTCTCACTGGGCACATAGTCACAGCTGTGTGGGAAAGGAAGGAGAAAGGATGTGGAGAGGGGAGAGAGAGGTGTAGCCAGGGAAAGGTAGGAGGCGCAAAAGTGACTAGTGAGGTAGAAGACCTCTTATAGGGAGTGATGAGTTTCACTGGGGAGCTAGGAATGGCTGTTTTTAGTGATTCTTAGAGATTTGTATTTGGTGTGTGTATATTAACATTTAGCAGCTCCATGTCCTCACTTGACCCAGCCGATTTTCTCTCCCCTGTCCTGCTGTTTTTAATGTGTGAGATGATATTAGGTGAGTAGATGATCTCTGACTTGTTTCTGAATGGCTTAGTAAGCTAATAATAGGAATAGGTAATTTATTTGGTCAAGACAGCCAAGGATTAAAATGTGAAAACTTCTGGGAGAATAGAGTAGCCTGCTTGCCTAGTGCTTGCAAGGCTCTGGGTTCAGAACCCCAAGAACCACAAAAACTGTGAACACATACATAGTCATGAGGCATTTAGAAGTGAGGCTTGGCCAGGCGGTGATGGCACACACCCTTAATTCCAGCGCTTGGAGGCATCTCTGAGTTCTAGGCCACCCTGCTCTACAAAGCGAGTTCTACACAGCCAAGGCTACACAGAGGAACCCTGTCTCTGAGGAAAAGAAAAGAAAAAGAAGGAAGGAAAGAAGGAAAGAGAGAGAGAGATAAAGAAAGAAAAAGAAGAGAGGGGGGGCTTGATGTCTACAAGGTGGGATCTGTGGTCTGTAAACTTGGCAGAGGGAAGCAGTCAGAACCAGGGTCCTTGGCAAGACCACTTCCTTAGTGTCAGCGGGGGCTCTGGAGTGACTCTTGGGAGTCACTCCTCATTCATTCGTCAAGTGCTGACTGGTGTCCCTGGATGCCCAGGGTTGGGAATGAATGACATATTTTCAAAAGCTCCGAAGGAGATAGAGTCCCACTGTGGCCCTCACTGGCTTCAGGAACTGATGACATTTGACAGACTTGGTTCCTTTCTTTCCTCTGCTTAGTTTTTCTCTCTCAGGTCTGCTTTATTCCACCCTCTTCTTTTCTTCCTTTTTCTTTGCAAACTGAGGGTGCTAGGCAAACGCTCTGCCATTTAGCTATGCGACTCTCTTCTCTCCAAGTCCTTTGAAGCCAGTTCCAAACACTGCCTCACCATAAATAAAATACCCACATCTGACAGAGGGATTTAAAAATAAGCACAACCCACAAATAAATAGAATCAACAGGAATCCCCAACACCAGTTCAGTCTCTACTCAGATTTCCTAATGTCACAATTTTATTTTATTTCATATACATACCTCAGGTTGCATTTCTTTATTCCTCTATATTCCTCATATTTAATGTGGCAATGCCCATAGTGAAAACAAATGATGGTGTGTACTTGCACCCCACATACAAACTAGATGGGACGGTGTGACTGTCCATAACGGAGGCGGTGAACAGGCCTGCAGGCAGGATAAAGGGGTGAGGTGAAAGGGAATTGTAAATTTTTTCTTTTCTTTGTTTCTTTGTTTGTTTATGTGCATTGGTGTTTTGCCTGCATGTATGTCTATGTGAGGGTGCCAGATCCCCTGGAACTGGAGTTACAGACAGCTGTGAGCTGCCACATGGGTGCTGGGAATTGAACTTGGGTCCTCTGAAAGAGCAGTCAGTGCTCCTAACCACTAAGCCATCTCTCCAGCCCCTGTAAATTTTTTTCTGTTTTCTTTTTCTGAGACAGACTTTCTCTGTGTAGCCCGGGCTGTCCTGGAACTCACTCTGTAGGCCAGGCCGGCCTTGGAGGACACTGCTGCACCAAACACTTTGCAGATGGCTGCTTGTGTGCTGTTGGACGGGGCCGGGGTTAATGCATTGCGTCAGTGTTTAACACAGTCTCTCTGCTCCTGCCCTCCCCTCAGGCCTCAACCATGTTACGAGCCTCTTTGGTACCTGAGTAAGTAATCATTCTTAGGAGTTTTATTAGTTGTATTCTAAAGTTCTATTTGCTTTCTATCCTGTGTGTGTGAGCGCTTTACCTGTGTGTGTCTGTGCATCACCTGCATGCCTGGTGCCTGCAGAGGCCAGGAGATGGCGTTGTACCCTGGACATGGTTGTGAGCCGCCATGTGGGTGCTGGGAACCAAGCACAGGTCCTCTGGAAGAGCAGTCAGTGCTCTTCACTACAGAGCCATCTCTCCAGCTCTGTATTCCTATCTATGTGAAACTCGAATTCAAGATAGTTTAACTAAACATTCAACCATATGTGGATATGAAAGGAAATGCCAATGATCATAAATAATGCTAAACTAGAATTATCTTTTAATATTGATTCTTTTTTTGGGGGGGGGTTTGTTTTTTGTTTGTTTGTTTTTTGGTTTTTTTTTTTTGGTTTTTTTTTGGTTTTTTTTTTTTTGAGACAGGGTTTCTCTGTGTAGCTTTGCGCCTTTCCTGGAACTCACTTTGGAGACCAGGCTGGCCTCAAACTCACAGAGATCCGCCTGGCTCTGCCTCCCGAGTGCTGGGATTAAAGGCGTGAGCCACCACCACCCGGCTTAATATTGATTCTTGTAAGAGAACATTAAATAGCAAAAATCCGTTGGCTTATTCCTATGGTGTTCTTAGAAATGAGTTCTATTCTCCTGCCTCAGCCTCCAGGTTCTGAAATTAGAAGTATTAGCCACCACACCCAGTTTGTTATAGTAATTTTGAGATGTAAATTGACGATTACAAAACTTCTTTTTAAAAATTCTCTTTTGAAGATGTATTTATTTATGTGTATGTGCGTTCTAGCTTACCTGTGTACACCACATGCACACAGTGCTTTCAGAGGCCTGAACAGAGTATTGGGTCCCCTGATATTGGAGTTACAGATGATTGTGAGCTGCCATGTTGGTGCTGGGAATTGAACCTGGGTCCTCTGCAAGAGCAGCCAGTGCCCTTCACTGCTGAGCTATCTCTCCAGCCCCCCAAGACTTCCCAGTGTTAGTATTTTACACAAGCCCTGTGCAGTTAGAAAGCCAAAAGGTCGGCCTGGGTGTGGGGAGTTGGACTTGAGTGACAAGCCTGTAATCTCCACACTGGGAGGCTGAGGTGGGAGGGTCAGCCCGGGCCACACAGTGGGACCCTGTTTGAACACTAAAACAAAACAAAACCTAGTGTGCAATTTTCTTCTTATTATAGAAAATTTGCATGCCATTGAAACCTAAGAAGAAATAAATTTAGACTACATAAAATCCATCCATCAGCAGGGATGAGCTGGCTGAGCTGGGCGGGGGCCTGGACACTAGGCTCCCAGGGGAAGGCTCTGTCTCTTTTTGGGAGCCCACAGTTGGGGTGGCGTTTGGGCCGCTGTTGGTTGCTTGAGTCTAAGTAGAGATCTTGATGCTCGGGAGATGGAATGACATGCCTTTCTGCCCTTTCTCTTCTCTTTGAACTTGCGATGCTGAGTAGGAAGTTGAAGGATGTCCCATTACTGCCCTCCCTGGATTATGAGAAACTGAAGAAGGATTTGATCTGGGGCAGTGACCGCTTGAAAGCCTTCTTGTTGCAGGCTCTGCGCTGGGTAGGTACCTTGCCCTTGACATTAATAACAAAAACCAGAGAGAAAACTCCAGCACTGATTTTCTTGGCTGGCTACCTGGTGACTTGGCTGGTATCTCATAATCCCTTTGCTAAAAATTCTTTCCTGCTGCCTGCCACCGAGAGCTGAGGTTAAAAGCCACTCCAGCCAGGTGTGGGAGCACAGGCCTTTACCCCCAGCTTGCAGAAGGCAGAGGTAGGTGTCGTTCTGTAAGTTCAGGGCCAGCCTGGTCTACACAGCAGGATCCAGACCAGACCAGGGCTATATAGTGAGGCTCCACCCCTACCCCCAGCAAGCAAACCAGCTCCCGAGTTAGGCCTGGGCCGTATTCTCGGGCACCCTGTACTGGTGCCCGTCAATTGCTTCAGTGTAATAAGGCAGCTGCCCCTGCCATTCAGCCCTGCCTGGTCAGGTGCTGCATTCAGCTTGGGGCCTGCATGTTAGTTAGAGCATGTAGCCGAACCCAGTCACAACTCCAGAGACCCTTGGGTAAAAGTACTGACCAGTTCACCACACTGGGTAGGCCTCATCTGGATTCCCATTCCTCAGTAGTTAGGTTGATCAGTTGCAGCCAGTGGTTGGTTTTCAAGTGTTCCAGACCCCTCTACATTCTCAGAAATGATTGTGGACCCCAAAGAGTTTTGTTTGTATGGATTTTATCTTAACAGTATTTACACATTAGAAAATTAAAACAGAAAACTGGAGAATGTATCATTCCCTGTAAAATTAACAAATGACCGGTTAACACAAATCACAGTAACTAGTGTCCAAACAACAAGCGAAGTGAATGCAGAGTGGTGTCCCTGTACATCTTTGTAGCCGTCTCCATGGCTTGCCTTTGAGGAGGACCCCGGGTCCTCAGAACCTGCTTTGGTGTTAGACTTGCCAGTATCACACTTCACAGCCTCTGAGAAAGTGATCAAGAACGGCAGAACCCATCACAATGTCAGTGGGAAAATAGTCATGTCCCTTCCGAGTCCACGAAAGAGTTTTGGGATGCCCAGAGTTCTCTGAACTACACTTTGAGAATCACTGGCCAGAGCCTTTCACTAAACAATCCATTCTAACTCACCCTAGAGTAGTGTCAAGCTCCCGTGTGGATCCCCGTATTTCGGGGTACACTGCTTCAGAATTCTTTGAGCAAGTTCACCATCTCTGAGTGGAAACGGTCCTCACTGGTCCATAGCATCTGGTGAGGAATACTTGGGGTCCAAGGGGAGAACCCTGTGGTGCTTGCTCTGGTTTGTGGGGGCCTGCTGACTAGGGTGGGTGGGCAGCCTGAGTGATCATCAGGGCTGCCCCAACTCTGGTTTGCTTGTGTCTACTCATGTTACCACACTCACCCTGGTTGCCTGAGTTTGCCACCCAGCAATGGCTCAGTCTGTCCACTCCCTGGGACAGGGCCTCCCTTTCTACAGAAAACAGGCACTTTGACCAGATAATCAGGAAGGCATGCGGCTGTTCAATGGCTTTGCCTGTGTTCTTCTCCAGTGCCCCATCCAGCCTCTTGGCTCCACAAGAATTCCCCCATGTGACATTCTTGGCACAGCCCTTTAGCAGTCCCCTCGTAGTGGTGATCAGGTCAGCTAGTAGCATGCCCGTCCCTCTGAAGGCCTCTCCTTCCTCCTGTCTGCTGTGTCTGTTGACTCTGGTTTGGCCTTTGTCCATGCTGCAGACCAGGATGTTCTGAACACGCCACGCTTGTCCTCAGACAGAAGCAGATTCTGAGCCTCAGGGTATTTATTTAAGACTTTTCCCTGGAAAAACAGTTTGCTCATGTCACACACACACCTTTCTCCTGTCCTAACAGAGCTGTACACAGCAGCCACGTGCACCTGCACATCACACAAACTTCTCTTCTTCCCCTGTGGGTAGCACGCAAATTCATATGGCACCATATCAGATTTAATGGCTTCCCAAATTCTAACCAGCTAGCCAGCCTCTCTCCCATCTGCCTCCCCACCTCCATTGCTCATTAGTCCTTTTGGATAGGTCCTTGAGAGTCTTCTAGAGGTAGCCTGGGCCCCACTTTCTGAGCTGGACCACTCCCCACACCCGCCCTTCCACACACACTCACCTTCCTCCCTGCTGGTTGACCATCAGCTCACCCTTCAGGGCCTAGCTCTTGCCTCTGTAGGAGTTTGCTACTTTGGCTTTTCTTTGCAGCGCTTGACCACGTCCCATCCTGGAGAGCAGAGGGAGACCGTCCTGCAAGCCTATATCAGCAATGACCTCTTGGATTGTCACAGCCACAACCAGGTCAGTAAGAGGTGGCCAGGGCCTTCCGTGGTAGAGAAGGACCTTAGCAGACATGAGACTTTGGTTTCTCTGGACACTGTCAGTGTGCTGACCTTGCAGTATGAGCTTATCAGCTGCTTGAGGTCTGTGTTTGCCTCTTGATCTACTCTTCAGTTCTGGAGAGTCCCGAACAAGCCGGTGGTGGCTCGTAGGCTCTACAGCTCTCTTCTGCTAGTTTTCCTGCCCTCTTCGCTCCTCCCACTTGAGTTGTGCTCCGTTTTCGAAGTCAGTGGGTTGCAGTAGTGGTTTTTGTCTAAGTGCTGCAATCTCTGAAGCCATTGAAGAATGTAGTTCCTTCAAGTCCGTTGTTACTTGTTTTATTGTTTGTTTTGTTTTGTTGGTGGTGGTATTTGTGTTAGGGTTTTTTGGGTTTTTTTTTGTTTTTTTTTTGTTTTTGTTTTTGTTTTTGTTTTTTTTTAAGATAGTTTCTCTGTTTAGTCCTTGCTGTCCTGGAACTCACTCTATAGACCAGGCTGGCCTTGAACTCAGAGATTCGCCTGCCTCTGCCTCCCAAGTGCTGGGATTAAAGATGTATGTTACCACTGCCCAACAGGGTTAAGATTTTTTTTTAAATACCTTATGTGTATGGGCATTTTACACCTGCATGTATGTATGCACTGCCCATGGAGGCCAGAAGGCAGTGTCGGATCGCCTGGAACTGGAGTTATAGTTGTGAACCCCCAGTGGGTGCTGGGACTTGAACCCTGTCCTCTGGAAGAACACCTAGTCAGTGCTCTTAACTGCTGAGCATCTCTCCAACCCCTTGTGTTAGTCTTACATAGTCCAGGCTGCCTCCAAAGTTACTGTGTGGGCTGAAGATGACCTTGAACCTCTGAACTTCCTGCCTCTACAACCCCCTGAAGCCTGGGATTATAGGCTTGTGCCATGGCTAGTATACATGGTGCTGGGCATTGAACTTAGGGCTTCGTGCATACTAGACAAGCACTCTACCAACAGCTCATCCCCAGCCTTGTTTTGTTTCTAAGAAGGAATGACTTTGAGTTCTCTAAAGATGCGAGGCAGTTTGCAGGGTAGGAAGACTTCTTGGTAATGCAGATGCTGGGCCACCATGGGAAGGGAAATTGAACTGGTTGTCTAGTTATTTCTCCCTTAGTGGTTCTCAAAGTTTAGTGTGTAGCATCATCAGCCTGAAGGAGCTTATTTCAAACTGTACACATCTGACAGTTCTAGCTCTTCAGCATTATGTATGTATCTGAAGAGCACACTTCCTTAATTCAAGGACTATTGTCTTTCCAGATTCATAGTTCCACTTATTATTCACAAGAATGAATATAGAGAATATTTGAAAAATTTGAAGTTGTTTTTCCATCACCCAGATTAAGAAATAGAAACTTGGGCTGGAGAGATGGCTCAGCCATTAAAGGCCAGGTTCAGAACCAAAAATATTCTAGGTTGCATCCCCTTTCCTTTCTTTTATAAAGGAATAGCTACCAAGCCAATCCTGGGATGAAGGAGGCAAAGGTCTACATAGTGAATCCAGGATAGCTAGGGCTACATAGACCCTGTCTAAAAAGAAAAAGAAAGAAAGAAGGGAAGGAATGAAGAGAGAGAGAGAGAGAGAGAGAGAGAGAGAGAGAGAGAGAGAGAGATATGCCACCATCCCAACTTTTAAAAATTACAGTATAATACCATGTTAGTTAAGGTTTCTATTGCTGTGAAGAGACACCATGACCACTGCAACTCTTATAAGGGAAAACATTTAATGGGGTGGTTTACAGTTTCAGAGGTTTAGTCCATTATCATCATGGCGGGACATGGTTGCATGCAGGCAGACATGGTGTTAGAGAAGGAGCTGAAGAAGGAGCTGAGGGTTCTACATCTTGATCCACAGGCAACAGGAAGTGAACTGTGTACCACACTGAGTGTAGCTTGAGCATGGTAGACCTCAAAGCCTATCCCCACAGTGACACACTTCCTCCAACAGAGCCACACCTACTCCAGCAAGGCCAAACTTTCTAATAGTGCTACTCCCTTTGGAGGCCATTTTCTTTCAGTTCATCACATTCTACTCCCTGGCCCTCAAAGGCTTATAGCCATATCATAATGCAAAAATATATTCAGTCCCACTTCAAAAGTCCCCATAGTCTAATACAGTTTTCAAACTTTTTTTAAAAATCTAAAGTTCAGAGTTTCTTCTGAGATTCATGCAATTTCTTAACTGTAATCCCCTGTAAAATTAAAACTGCTGCACGTAAAAAATAAGTAGTGGAACCCAGGCTGTCTATCTACTTTAAAGCTGAATATTAAAAATAATTTAAGTATAACTCCAGAGAAACCAGTGTAACTCCCACTGGGGGAAGAAAGGAAGAAATCTGACATCCAGGAGCACCTCCTGTGTGCAGATCATTCTATGATGAGCTTTTCCATAAGATCTTGGTTGGTCCTTACACTTGAAATATGGGCAATATAATCTCCTTTACAAGTGAGAAATAGAGGCTCAGGGTGAGGTGCAGTGTCCTACCTAGTTTCGTTTCTGATGCTGTGATAAAATGCTGTGACAAAAGCAGCTTGGGGGAGAGAGTTTATTTTCACTCATAAATCCTTCTTTGCCAGCAAATGTAGACAGCAGGAATGTGGTGGCGCAGCTGGTCACATCCACAGTTAGGCAGAGAGAAACGGATGTCTGTGAGCAGCTCGGCTTATCCACTCTCACACAGCTCAGGATCTCCTGTTCAGGAACTGGGCCTGCCCACAGTTAAAATGGGTCAATTAAGATAGTCCCCCACATGCATGCCCACAGGCCAGCCTGGTCTAGGCAGCCCCTCATGGAGACTGTCTTCCAGGTGATTCTAGATTGGATCAAGTTGAAAGTTAAAACTAACCACCACACATTATGTGAGATTCAGACTAAGATCTTAAACCAGACATCAGTATTTTCTATAAGAAGTGTTTTTGCCAGTCACAGTTTTTTAAAAACAGGCCAAGTTGGGGCTGGGGAGATGGTTCATTTGGTAAAGTGGAACACAAGCCTGGCTTCCTAGCACCCATGTTAAAAAGAAGGCAGGTAGGCAGTCTGGCTGGGTGCTGTGCTACGTTGTTCCTGTGATCCCAGTGCAGGAGAGGCAGAGACAAGAGGGTCCCAGGGACTTGCTGACCAGCCGTCTAGCCAAGTCGGAGTTTCAGGCTCCGAGAGAGACCCTGTCTCAAAAATAAGCTGGAGAGTGACTAAGGAAGACATCTTTGGGCTCCATATGCATGCATTTGTGTGTGTGCATGCACACACACACACACACGCATGCACGCACATGCACATGCACGCACGCAAAACAAAACACAAGGGAAGAGTTAATGTATGTTAGAAGCCAGGAGAGAACTGTCTGGAAGGGTGTCCTGGAGCGTCTCTGGGCTGTGGGAATGTGACTTCTGCACTTGATTGCCTGTTACCACATGTTCACTCGTGAACACTCTTTAGGCTGTGCCCTGGTGATCTGTAAGTTCTCTGGACTGTACACTACAGTGAAAATTTGCCTCAATAAAGATGGTACAAAGGTAGTTGACATTTTGGGGATGGCTTGTGGCCATTTCACTCGGCCTGGTTCAGTTGGAGCACTCTACATAGCACACAGAGCTACCGTACAGGAGTCTTGCTTCCCCAAACTTCTACTGACGCCTCCTTGTTCCTCTCTCCTGAGCCGATGTTCTCCTTCCAGCCTCCTCCCCTCCACCCTGCTTTCTGAACACAGGGTTTTACTAGTGCTCTACCACTAAGTTACATTCCAGACACTGTTTTTTCCGTTTGTTTTTAAGATTTATTGTTTTTATTTGTGTGTGTGTGTGTGTGTGTGTGTGTGTGTGTATGATGTTCACCATGTGTATGCAGGGTCTGAGGAGGTCAGAAGAGGGCATCTGATCCTCTGGATCGAAGTTATTCATGGTTGATAGCTGGCATGTGGGCACTAGGAACCCAACCCAGGTCCTCTGCAAGAGCAGCCAGTACTCTTAACTGCTGAGCCATCTTCTCCAGTCTTGCAGCCACTGGTTTTGAGAATCTCTTGCTATAACCTGGACTGACCTCAAACTGGAGATTGTCCTGCCGCTGGCTCCCAAGAGCTGGGTGACAAGCATGCACCATCACGATGGCTTCCTGTCTGCATTTTGGTAGCTCCCTGCTCATGGGAACCTGGTGTGCCCCGATGCGGAGACCCTCTGTGTTAGCCTCTCATGATAACGCTCCCTCCCTGTCCCTGTGCTGGAGATCACAGGGACAGCACAATGCCATCTAGCCACTTTGTTTCTGTTTGTCTGTCTGTATTGTCCCCTGCTTTGTCCCTAGCTCTTCAGCATTTTGAAGCATAAGTGGAGGAACTCAGGGCATTTGTCCTGTACGAGTAACGTTTCTCATGGTATTTAATCAGCTGTTCAGGAATTGTGTCTTTAAAAAAAGCCATTTCCTGTAGTCCTGTCGTGTTTGGAGGGAGCTGAATTAGATGTGTGCCTCTCTCACCTGGAAAGCCGGCAACAGTAGCAGCCACGTGTGCCTCGTTGTTCTAGCTGCTCAGTATACTTAATTCATTTAACTTAGAACTTTGGGCAACTTCCTTTTGCCAAGTCTCAGCAAGTAGCGTTTGGCAATCAAGACTTGCAGGTGAACTGTGGCTGCAGCTGTTTTCCTCTGGTGAATCAGGCCAGGGGGCACCTGCCCCTTCCCCGCCTCCCAGCTCACTGTTTCTCTCAATGGTTGTTCCCTGCAGAGGAGCGTGCTGCAGCTGCTGCACTCCAAGAGCGAGGCTGTGCGCCAGTACATGGCCAGGCTCATCAATGCCCTGGCGTCCCTGGCTGAAGGTGAGATGGCGTCTTCCCTCCGAGCAGAACAGCCCTGGCAAAGCCACGTGGCACCCCTGTGAAATCAGTGTTTTCCAGTGTTGCTTAAAGTAGCCCAGGTCTCCTCATTTTATTTCTGGTCTTCTAACATCTCATGTGAAAATTAGTTCTTAAGATAATTGCCCAAGTTTCTGTCAGAGCAAATTTTCTTGCCTTTGGAGTTTATTTTACAAAATGTAAGATTTTATAACTCTCATTTAAACTGTTTTAACTGCATAATAGGTAACACTTCCTCTGTAATTCCTACTTGCCAAAGTCAGTGTGGTGAAAGGAGTAAAGCCCGTTCCAGCAAGCACCGCACCGCCCTCCAATCTCCAGGACTCGGGAATTTCAGAAATAATCAGACATTGTAGCTGAATAAAAATGAGCTTTACAAAGGGCCGTTATCAGGGCAGATGAACAGCTCAGTTAGTAAAAGCTCTTTGTGTGCCTGACAACCTGAGTTTGATCCCTAGAACCCACTCACAGGTCAGATGTGGATCCGGGCATTGGTGGAAGGAAAGACCTGACCCCTGAAGATTGTCCTCTGACCTGCATGTGTATGCCTTGCACCCACATTCACAAAGTGCATCTCACACACACCATACACCCAGGATCAGTTCCTTACAGTCTTATTTGCTTGAGATTTTGTTGTTTTGTTTTTTAATCATTGTTGAAACTAGGTCCTTCTGTGTAGCCCAGGCTGGCCTTGACCTCACAGGACCTGCCTTTGCCTCCAGGGCTGGGGTTGTGCACCACCACACCCAGCCCCACTTGAGGTGTTTTTAATGTGACTAAAAAGAGTTTTCAGGTTATACATACATGATATTCAACATGTTTATTCAATTCATTATCCCATTCATTTGGCAAACACTTATTACAAGCCAGTGTATGCACTGAGAACCATTCATCTAACAATTAGTATCTGTCAGTGCAGAGATCTACAAAGGGGTAGTGGTGACTACACTTGTGAAGGTGTCCCAGATGGGGCCCCACCTCCATCGGGCTCTGAGCATGTCCATAAGGAACAGGAGTGTGTGGCCGAAGCGATGCTTGGCTACCTCCCTTGCAAAGGTCCGGGGGCTCACAGCGTAGTTCCATTCCTCTTTTTCCCTTGTAGGTCCTTCAGGTTCAGGATGTCGCAGACGGTGGTGGTGGCTTATGTTCAGCTTACAGGAAGAAGGCTTTCTATTGGTCAGATCATTGCCTGAGAAAACTTCTGTTTTTAGACAGCGTCCCCCTATGTAGGTACTAGCCTGGCCATGAACTTGCAATCCTCCTGCTGTGGCTCCCCTAGTACTGAGATTACAGGCATGTACCACCACACATGGCTCAGAAAAAGTACATTTTAACAATTTCTTCTAGAACTTTCTAGTGTATCCTGTGCATATCTTTACTAGAAAGTGGCCTTAGTGCACACTAGATTAATTCTTTACATCTTCCTCATTTTCATCTCTGGCACATCTTAGGTCGACTCTACCTAGCCCAGAACACAAAGGTACTACGGATGCTGGAGGGAAGGCTGAAGGAGGAAGACAAGGATGTCATCACTCGTGAGAATGTCCTTGGGGCCTTGCAGAAGTTCAGCCTCAGGTGAGGACCATGCTGTCAGTCTCTGCCTGTGAGTTCAGGCTGGTGTGTGTGTGTGTGTGTGTGTGTGTGTGTGTGTGTGTGTGTGTGTGAACCATCACTTACTTTCTCCTGGATTCTCATGGCATCCTAGGACATAAATGATATCTTTCTGTTAACACTTCTGAGGAGTTAGATGACTTTCCGTGGTAGAGCTAGAAACTCCTCTCTAAGCTGCTGTTCAAGCTGCTGGGGACGGAGGAAGACGGTACAGTGAGTGCAGCATTGCCTCCCCTACCGAGTGTCAGGTTAGTGCCAACCAGGTGCTTGGTGTAAGGATAAACACACAGAGTCAAGCTGCTCCCATTAGCTCTGAGGGAGCCTCGCTCCTTGTGCACCTCCCAGGAGCCCACCCACAGTCTTGGAAGTACTACATTAGAACTTAAAAGCCCTGTTTTGTTTTGTTTTTAAGTATTTCTTTTTAAATTTATGTTATGTGTATGAGTGTTTTGCCTGCATGTATGTTTGTGTACCATGCACATGCCTGGTGCCCCCTGAGGTCAGAGAGAGTGTTGTATCCCTGGAACTGGAGTTACAGATGACTGTGAGCTGCCATGTAGTTGCTGGGAACTGGACCAGAGTCCTCGGAAAGAGCAGCAGATGCTCTTAACCACTGAGCCATCTATCCAGCCCTTCATGTTCTTTTTGAACCAGATCTAGTGTCTTCTTAGAGAACTTTTTACAAACAAACAACAGCTTAGCTGGGCATGGTAGCACATGCCTTTAATCTCAGCAATTGGGAGGCAGAGGCAGGTAGAGCTCCGATGAGTTCAAGGCCAGCCTGGTCTACATAGTGAGCCCCAGCCAACCAAGGCTACATAGTGGAACCTTGTTTCTAAAAAAAAAAAAAAAAAAAAAAACCAAAAAACTGTTTTATTTTATACATATGAGTGTTATGAGTGTTTTGCTTGTATGTATGTATGTATGTATGTATGTAACACATGTTAGCTGTCAGAAGAGGGCTCTGATCCCGTGGAACAGGGGTTACACATATGGTTCTGAACCATATGTGGGTGCTGAGAAATGAACCCGGATCCTCTGCATCTCTCCAGTCCCAAAGGTCACCGTCATAATTGGACAAGTCTGGTTTTCACAAATATGCAGAGTCCTGCAGCCATCACAACCTGAGAGCAGAACCTACTTCCCACTTATTTATTTGTTTGTGTGTGTGACTGTGGAGGTTAGAGGACGATTGTCGGGACTGGTTCTCTCCTTCCTCCCACCATGTGGGTCCTAGGGATCAAACTCGGACCGTCAGGCTTGGCTGCAGGCCCTTACCCACTAATCACTTTACCAGTCCTAATTTTAGAGCATTTCTGTGTTGATAGAAAAAGTCTCACACTAATTGTTGCCACCCTTCATTCCATCCCGGCCCTAGACAGCATCCTACATCTCTTTTGTAGCTCCGTCTTGTGCATGTCCAGCGCATGGAATCATGTAAGATGAGCCCCTCCAAATTGATTTTTTTTTTCAAAGTAATATTTCTGTGGCCTGTTGCCTGGGTCAAGTAAGCCAAAGCTATTAATGATATTTACGTAATTGAAGTAGAAGTCTGCTAGCTTTAGCTATTGAAAAGGAGACTTTCAAAGTGGGAGGCCCTTCTTACTGCTCAATCATTCTTTAAAGTATTGTGTCCTTAAAAACTAAGGAATTTTTGTTGTCCTAGTTGAATGGGCTGAAGGGTGTTCCCCAGAGTCTGTCTCTCATAGCTCCATTGATCCCCTTTTGCACCATGGCACTCTTCCATGGAAAGTCCCTTGCCAGTTAATTCAGCTGATAAGGTTGTTTCCTCTTAGGCGCCCACTGCAGACTGCGATGATTCGTGACGGCCTCATCTTCTGGCTGATCGACCTTCTGAAGGACCCCGACTGCCTGTCTGACTACACACTGGAGTACTCTGTGGCTTTGCTCATGAACCTCTGCCTTCGAAGTGCAGGTATTACGGCCCTCCAACCCTCCACGCATGCACACACCCAGATACACGTGTCCTGGTATGGAGGATGGCTGGGCAGAGAGCTGCCCACAAATCTGCATTCCCACTAAGCCCAGTAGGGCTTCCTTTTTGTCTCCCTTATAGAAAACTTAGGAGAAGGGTGAGTAAAGTGTTTCTAGCTAGGCATGAAGCTAGCCAGCCCTTAAAACCAAAATACCGTGTTACCCTTGGAAAGAATCTGTGCAGTTTCGTGTTTATATGGTGCCCTCTGAGGAGCAGAGCAAAGGCAGTCACATTTCTGTCAGCTTTGTTGCACTTTTTGAAGGTAGGAAGTTAAGAGTTATGATCACTGCCACTGAGGACAGAGAGGTGTGTTCCCAGCATCCTCTGGGGTGAAGTTGGTGGCAGGAGCGGGGACATTAAGTCATGCTGCCTGCTCGGTGTTCTCCATCTCACAAGGGCACCGAAAGCTGCTTCTTACCTTTTGGGAATGTAGCTCAGTTGATAGAATGCTTGCCTGGCTTGTGTAAAGCCCTAGTTCCCTCCCAATACGGTGTAAACTAGGCATGGTGGTGCATGCCTGTAATTGGAAGTTCAAGGTCACCCTTGGTTATACTGCAAATTGGAGGCTGACTTGGGCTGACCTTGTCTCAAAAGCAAAAGCAAAATCCCCCAAAACAAACAACAAATGCTTACCCACTCAACGGAGATGGGAGTTTCAGCTTCTGGACACACATCAGCCCTTTCAGACACTCTGTCACCCACAGTATGCGATGTCTTTCTAGAGGCACTCACTCGCTGGGCTGTCTCCATCCCCTAGGGGCTGTGAGAAAGGTAGGTGAGAAGCCTGCTGGCTCAGCCACTTGCCCACTCTCCCCCATCTGCAGGGCTTCATGCTCCAAGCCACAAGTGTGCTGTTCCCTGAGTAAGCGACTGCTGCTCAGTCTTCTGCTCTGGGAATACCCCGTGTGGAAGCCCCAGCTCCCGGCATGCTTGTCAGACCCCAGCCACCTTTTCCTGTCATCAGCTTACAGTTTGGTGATGTGTTAGGTGACACAGTGTCCACACAGCACATTAGACTTGGACTGTTGTCACGGCCACCACCAGCTGCCAAGTTCTCGGGTTTATATGGGCTCACTTAATTCTGCACCTTCCTTTGGGGCAGGTGCTAATAATATATATATTTTTATTTGTTTGTTTGTTTGAGATCGGGGCTCTCTGTGTAGTCCTGGCTCTCCTGGATCTCACTCTGTAGACCAGGCTGGCCTTGAGCTCACAGAGATCCGCCTGCCTCTGCCTCCCTGGATTATAAGCATGTGCCACCAAACCCACCAGCATAATAATCCATTTTTAAACGGGGAAGAGTGAGGCTCAGAGTGACTGACTAGCTCCTCACACAGCTCCCTTTGACCTGACTCTGTTTTCCTTTGCCTTGCTTCCCGCAGGAAAGAACGCGTGTGCTAAAGTGGCAGGGCTCGTGCTGAAAGTCCTTTCAGACCTCCTGGGCCATGAGAACCATGAGGTACTCAGGCGGAGCTGCTTGCCCTGGGGTGGATTGGGGAACTGTAATGGCGACCTGGGTGCTTGTGACCTCAAAGGCAAGGGGCTGGCTTTGGACAGTTGCTGTATTCAACATAAATTCCTTCCTGTATGTGAGGGTTCTCTGTATATGTGTGTGCGTGCACGCGCAGGAGTGTGTGTGTTTGTATGTGTGTTTACTTGTGTGTGAGTGCACGTGTGTGTGTGTGTGTGTGTGTGTGTGTGTGTGTGTGTGTACATGAAGGCCTGAATTTGATACTGGGTGTCTTCCTTCATTGCTCTCCACTTTATTTACTACGGCAAGATCCACGAGAGCATGGACCCCCGCGCTCTCCTGTTCTGCTAGCCTGGCTAGCCAGCTTGCCCTAAGGACCCACAGTTGCCTCCCAAGTGCTGGGATTATGGCACCAGCACACCTGCCCCGCTTTTACATGGTGCTAGGGATCTGCACTCAGGCCATTCTGCCTGTAAAGCAGGCGTCTGCTGAGACTCCCCAACCCATCCTCTTAACTGTTTTTGTAAGGGACTTTGCATCTCGTATAGTTTCAAACATCTTCTCCTCACTTTCTGGTGCCCTGCCCCCACTGATCTAGCCAGGTCCTTGTCCTCCTCACTTTCTGGTATCATCTATCATTCCTGGGTTCGTCCCCTGATGTTAACACTCCTCCTGTCCGCTCTACCCTTTAATGTCTGTCTGTGGACACGTGTGCCCTTAAGTACCTTTGGTGCTGTGTTTGTGTGAACTTAATTTGCATAAAAGATACTGCAACCTAGAGCTCATCAGTTGATGATTGTCCTCTGGCATTTGGTGACATTTCTCTGTTGCTTCATAGGTCTCAGTGCCGCAGCACTCCCGGCTTTCACTGTGTCCTGCACACACCTTATTTCTCATGGCCAGGCCTGTGGTGGTCGCAGCTCTGCTGCTATAGTTGTCCTATAGTAACACACACACTGAGCTGCCATGGGACATGTGGCCCTTGTGGCTGCCAGCTCACAGCATATGCAGGGATCAAGTTACCCTCCAGAATGACCCCATCACCACACAGCTGGTATTACTTTATAAGTTTTCTAGCCATTTTAAAATATTAAGTTAACAAAAACGTGGGTACAGGTGATTCATCTCTCACTTACAAATATTTTTCCAGAAATAATAGCATCTCACAGTAGTCCAGCCTGGCCAAAACTCTCTCTCTAGCCCCAGCTGGCCTCAAACTTGCAATTCCCTTCCCTCAGCCTCCAGAGTACTGGGATGATGGCAACACTCTGCACCTGCACTGAAGCTTGACCAAAATTAGACGTATGTTGACACAGGACATCTTTCAGCAGGCATGATTGGCAGGACCTTTGGATCAAGAAGAGCATTAGGTTGCCCTGCATCTGTTCCCATTTCAAGTGGGCAGCTCTGGTCTAGTTCTTTTCATGGACAGCCACATTCTCCTACAGCTGCATCACCTCACTGACATTGGGTGGCTGTTAGAGTTCATGCTGGGCCTTTTATATTTCAAAGCCAGCAAGTTTTTCACAACTTCAGTCCTGGCTCATCGCTCCCTGAGTCTCTTCGTCATTATGATCAACTCAGGCAGGTGAGCGCTGCAGGAGCCACAGTCTTTCTGAGACTTAATGGAATGCAGATACCTTAGCCCAGAGGAGTCGGTTCTAGTCATCAGCGGGCACCAGTGCCTTTGCTTAAGAGCAATAGAACCTTGTCTAGCAGGCGCAAAGCCATGCCTTCAATCCCCAGGGCCTTGTAAACCAGGCACCCTAGGACTTGGGAGGTAGAGGAAGGAGAGTCAGAAGGTCAAGCTCATCATCAGCTCCATAACAAGTTGAAGCATGCCTGTCTCAAAAAGAAAAGGTACAGCTGGGCGGTGGTGGCTCATGCCTTTTATCCCAGCACTCGGGAGACAGAGGCAGGTGGATCTCTGTGAGTTCGAGGCCAGCCTGGTCTACAAAGTGAGTTCCAGGACAGGCACCAAAACTACACAGAGAAACCCTGTCTCGAAAAGCAAACAAAAAACAAAAAAACAAACAAACAACAACAACAAAAAAAACCTTGAAAGTTGCCCCTGTGTATCCTGTGTTAGATAGCCCTGCTCTTGAAAGATGAGACCCAGGGTCATCAGGAAAAAGATGCTTGTACTTGTGTGCACATTAGTATTTTTGGGGTATGGAGAAAGTGGTTCTTGTCAAATTGAATGGGCAAGAAGGCTCAGCTGCATGGTAGTTGGATCACAGGGCAAACTTCAGAAGTGGGGTCTAGTTTAGAGACCGTGTATCCTCAGTTATGACAGTGACATCTGAGCAAGGACAGTAGCAGCAGATGAGTGTCATGGCATGGGTGTGTGGGTTCACGCATGTGCGTGGAATGAAGACTCAGAGGCATCTTAAGAATGAATCTAGCCGTTCATGGCTGCACTGGGTCCAGCCTCGAAGGACTGAAGCACTATCCCCTCGCCTAGGGCAGTGTTATTCTCTCCAATACAGTTTAGACAGTTAATTTCCATATGCTCAAAGCAACCTGAAAGGGGCTCCCAACAATACAATGCCAAGCGCAAATTCCTCGATTTGTCAGGTACCAGGTTTTCCGGGTTTCCTGAACCAAGTTTTGCATAGGCCTTTGTATCCTTGGGAAACTCCCAGACAAGATTCACATAGAGGGCAGCAAGGGAAACAAAAGGTGTCTGCTAAACAAAAGATTGGGGCTAGGTGCTACTCTCTGGAGCCAGGCCAGGTGCAGCTCAGCAGGAATGCCACCACAGGGAAGCAAGGGCTCTTAGCAATAATGGCCAGAGAGGAAATATTGGGAATAAATAGCAGAATCCATTATGACTCCCAAGTTTCTCATCTGGGTGACCAGGATGCTAGAAAATACACTAGTTAAGCAGTGACATGTGACAGGAAGCAGGTTGAGAGTGGGTGGTGAATGTGCATTCTGGGTTCTGGAAACAGAGACACCAGCTCTCCCTTAGCTAGACTCTTCCTGAGTCTGGCATCTGGTAATTGAGTTGTTAGTATTTGAAAACTTGCAAATAAATAACTGGTCTTTTTTCTCCCCTTAAAGATACAGCCATATGTGAATGGAGCCCTGTACAGCATCCTTTCCATCCCGTCCATTCGGGAGGAGGCCAGAGCCATGGTAAGAGGGTGTGCCAAGCTGGGCGTAATGGTTCACAACCTCGGTACTTGGGAGGCTGAGGCAGGAAGATCTCTGCAAGTTTGAGAACAGCCTAAACTACATAGTGAGTTTGAGGCCAGTCTGTCTCACATGAGACTTTCTTAGGAGACCCTGTCACACACACACACACACACACACACACACACACACACACACACACACACACACACACAGCCCTGAGCAGTTCCAAGGCTCCTCCCAGCACCATAAGTCAGAACTGTGGTGAGAAGGCTATCTCTACTTCCTCCAGGGCAGACCTTTACATGGCTTACAGACTCCCTAAAACTATATATAAAAGATAGATTTCTGGTTTTCTCAAGGGAGAATCTGTTGTTTCTATCAGAACCTCACAAGGACCCCTACATTGTAAATGGTAAAGAGCTACAGTGTTGGGAAGATTCTAGCAGGCTTATTTTTGCAGTGTTGGAGGTGTTTCTGGGCAGTTTATAAAGCTGCTTGGCATCTCAATTGCTGGTAAATAGAGTTTTACTTACTTTGTTTACATTTGTGCTTATATTTGAAGTACAACAACAACGGCTGTGTGATTAGTGTCTTATTTGAGAGGACAGTTGTTTCTAAAGCTAGTTAGCCAGCAAAACCACTAAAGCTTTGGCCTTTTTCCTGATGCTGTGTGAAACCAGAGTACCTGTGTACATATTCAGTTCTGTGGTGAAGGGATTAAATGTGTTTCCGTGCTCAGAACACAGGAGACCACAAGAACATTCCACCCTATGGTTTTGTTTTTTTAAGAGAATTACTAAATCTTCTAGTTGTCAACAGTTAAACAAGACATGACTCAGTTCAGAACTGTCTGTATGAATACACCCAACAATGGAACTTAACTGCCTTCAGTATTAAAACTAACTAGTATTTAGGGGTGGCAAGATGTCTTAGTGGGTAAAGGCACCTGCTACCACGCTGAATTCTACCCCAGAACCAGAATGGTAGAAGAGAATTAGTTCCTGGGAGTTGTTCTCTGACTTCCACATGCACACCATGGCACTCTCTGCTCTTTCCGTGCTGGGACAGGGGCTTCCTCCTAGTCAGCCTCTCAGTGGTCCCTGAAGTTGGACTGACTGTGTTGTGTCCATTTTCTTGCTCATGACTTTGAAGTAGACTTCTCTGCCTAGAGTCACAGGACGGGGGGTGAAAGGATGATAAATGGCGCTAGTTACTGTATGGAAAGGTCATGACAGAACCCAGGATTAGATTTAGAGCTTTATTAGGAGGAAGAAGGGTGGGAGAGGACCAAAAGGACCAGACCTGGGAAAGAGCATGTGCAGAGGGCAGAGAAAAAGATGGTGGGGAAGAGACAGAGCAGAGCAGAGAGAGGGTGGGGTCTGCATCTGGCTTTTTAAGGGCTCCCGGTATGGAACTACACCACGTATGCGCTGATTGCTGACCACGCCGCACACATAGTCACCAGCGCACACTGATGATGTAAGATGCAAGACCCTTTGCTTAACTCCTGAACCTGGCTGACAGGATACTGGTGAGACAGAAAAAGCTTAGGAAAAAAAGAATCATTATTATTTTTATTTTCTTTGGAGTATTCTCTGACCAGGGGAGTTTGTGTTTGGCACTTATCTGAAGTAGATCAGACCTGTCCAGATGGATTTAAGCTGGTTTCTGGAGCTTGGGAAAAATTTTGAACATGTTAAGAAGCAGCTGTCAAAAAAAAAAAAAAAAAGAAGAAGCAGCTGTCAGTCAGAGTTCCAAGCCAGAAAGGATAGACAACTTCAGGGCAGCGGAACACAGACAGCCCACCATCCCAGGACATCAGAAACTCCCTTCCCTATCCCCCCTAAGAGCCAACCGGCGCCCACCAAGTCAGCTGGAAGCAGTTTTTCTGGGAGAAACGTCGCCCCTATTTCTGTTCCCTCGCTTTTTTATAATAAGCAAAAAGTCTGGAATGTTAGAATTCTGCCCTCATTCCAGCTACATGAACCACACATGCACGGTTCAGGAGTTAAGCAAAGGGTCTTGCATCTTACATCATCAGTGTGCGCTGGTGACTATGTGTGCGGCGTGGTCAGCAATCAGCGCATACGTGGTGTAGTTCCATACCGGGAGCCCTTAAAAAGCTGGATGCAGACCCCACTCTCTGCTCTCCCCCCTCCCCCCATTTTTCTCTCTGCTCTCCACACGGGTTCCTTCCCAGGCCTGGTTCTCTTGTACCCCACCCCCTCTTCCTCCTAATAAAGCTCTCTAACTAGGAAGTCGTGGCCGTGGCTTGTGAGTTTTCCACATGGTAACCAGTGCTGCCACCAGCATGGTTTATCATCCTTTCAAGGGGCACCTGTGCTTTCTTCCAGAGCTTTCCACACCTGCTGCAGTATCACACCAGAAATTAAAACTATTCTCTCTCTCCCTCTCCCTTCCTCCTTCTCCCTTCTCCCTCCCTCCCTCTCCCTCCCTCTCCCCCCTTCCTCCCTCTCTCCCTCTCCCCCTTTCCCGGAAGTACCAGGGATGAAACTAAGGAGGCTTAGTGGCTAAGCAAGCACTCTGCCACTAAGCCACCTCCCAGCACTAATGCCATCTTTAGTCCAGTGAGAAGTCTGGCCATAGTGGTTTGTTTCCTCTCACTGTAGTACTGTTGCCTCTGTTGGGACAAGCGAGCATCCCTCATACAAAATTCAGACTACAGGGGGCAGAGAGATGGCTCAGCAGTTAGGAGCACCTGCCACTCTTCTTGAGGATCCAAGTTCAGTTCCCACCACACACATTGGGCAGCTCATGCCCCCTGTAACTCTAATGTTCTCTTCTGGCCTCTGAGGACACCTGCACAATTGTGGCTGGCATGAATGCATGCACATACTCGTATGTGCACATACACATAAAAATTAAATCTTTAAAACATATTCGTTATCTTAAATGTATACATTTGAGAATCAATGATGAGCATATTCAATAACAAATTCCAATTAAAAAAAAAGTACAGAATCTGAAATGCTCCAGAATCAGAAACTTTTTGAGCACTGACATGAAGCCACAGATGGAAAATTCTCACCATGAAACTTTCATTCACAAAACTGTTGCAAATGTTGTTATAGCCAGGTTACGTAGTGCATGGTCCTAGCACTCAGCAGACAGAAGCAGGAGAATCATGAGCTTGAGGCCAGTGTGGGCTATACAGTGAGGACTGTCTCAAAAATAACAACAGGCTGTGTGTGTGTGTGTGTGTGTGTGTGTGTGTGTGTGTGTGTGTGTGTGTGGTATACTATGTAATATAGGTATACTATGTACAATTATCCTGAGGCTACATATAAAAGGTATGTGAAACTGTGAAATATAAATGAATTTTCATTAGACCTGGGTTCCATCCCTAAGATGTCTTATTATGTATATGCAGATATTCCAGAATCTAAAAGATGCAAATCTCTCTGATCCAAGCATTTCCACCAAGGTTGACTCAGCCTTTGTTTTCACTGTTTTCTTTAATGATAGCTGAGCTAAGTTCCTTCTTTCTTTCTGCGTGGCACACTGTGTGCTCGGAGACATCCAGGTGCTAGTGATGAGGCCCTCTCATCCCCCCACCTCATCTGTGCAGGTTGATCTGAGTGCCAGGTTATTGCTTTTAAGATGAAATACCACGTTTTGTTGTTTACTTTTGCCAGCAGGGTCTCACTAACCCGGGAAGGCCAGAGCCCTTGGTCCTCCTGCCTTGGCTTCCTGGATGCTAGGACTACAGGCGTGTGCCACCACGCCCGGCAGAATACTGTTAGTTTTTATGCCTGCTCATTTCTATAATTTAGGTTAAACATTACCTACTATATGTGGTTTTAAAAAAATATGTGGAAGTTTTCATTGGAGTATTTGCTGTGAAGAAAGTGTTCAAACAATCCTCCTAACTACAGAGGGACTGAGCTGTTTGTTTTCCACGTGCTTAACTAAGCCGGACACGTAAGAATGAGAGTCAATTAGGACTAAAATGATCTGTAAAGATGTGGGCAGATAATCCTCACAGCATTGCCTCTGGGAGAAAAGAGTTTGAATGAGTTCTTTGTCTCTGGCTATTCCTAAGCTGCTCAGCAACCATTGTGGTTATTGGCATGTTGAGGTTGAGACTCTCCTAATAAATAGTCCCCTAACTCACTCTTGTGGGAATGGAAGTGGGGAAGAGTCCAGTGTGTGGAGACAGAACGTTTAGCCTTTCTGGCAGACAATAACTAAGGCAGACTGTGGTAGCAGGCTGTGGGACAAGCCCAGATACCTGTCGGGCCCACAGTGTCCAGTCCTCTGGGACACCCATCACTTGTTCCTGTCTTCAGACTATTCCTTCACGGTCTGCTCTCTCAAGGCATCCTGTCCCTGCCTCACGTGGAGTGCCCTTGTCCTCTAAGGTTCCGGCCCAGCCCTTGGGTCTTCTCACTGTACCCACTGCGACACCTCATCTACTCAGGGCTTCAGCTGCACTCTCACCTGAGCCACAAGTCCTGCCCAGACCCAGCAGGTGCCGTTTCACCACACACTGAGCCCCCTTGTGCATCCACTGGACTAGCTAACCAGTTATTAGGTATAACTTGCACAAATGGAGTGCTCAGGTCTTGTGTACAGTTACACACAGGCCTTACCTTTTGAGAGACACAGACATCTACAGAAGTAGTACCAATGATACATCTTATCTGTGGGAGAAGTTGAGTGATTCAAGTAAGGTAGAGGTGGGACCTAATTCCAGAGCTGAGATCACATTCCAGACTCAACGTGATCAAAGCTGAATTCTGATCTACAGTCTGTCAGCACTATACTTCTAGGCTAGCCTGTTTAAAAGGAGAACACAACTGGGCATGGTGGCGCACGCCTCTAATCCTAGCACTCAGGAGGCAGAGGCAGGAGGATCTTTGTGAGATTGAGACTAGCCTGGTCTGTTTATATAGTGAGTTCCAGACCAGCCAGGACTACATTGTGAGACTTTTCTCCAAAATAGATAAATAAGTTAATTAATTATATTGAAAAAATAAAATACGGAGCATACTGGCTCATATCACCGCAAACTCAAGGGCATGTGTTAGGCAGCGTTTGATTGCAGTTTGTCTGCCAGTGAGCCACCCTCTCTGGACGCCTGTCACTCTGTTTTGGGTTTACTCTAGACATGTTTCCCCTCTTGGTGCCAAGAAAACCTTGATTGGTCCAGCACAGCACATGCACCCATTCCAGTTCTTCAAGGACAGAGGAGGGAGGCCTAGTCGTCTGACTGTTAGTATCTTATCTCCAAGTTTGCTTTAGTCCTCCTAGCTAGAGTGGGCAGTTCAGGTGTCCTGTGTTACAGTGGCACAGTGTGGTGACTGTCGTTTTGTACGGTTTCTCTTTCAGTTTCATGTGTATGGAAGTTTCACCTGCACGTGTGTGTGTACTTGCACACTTGCTGCCCAGGGAAGCCAGAAGAAGGTGTCAGATGCCCTGGAACTAGAGTTCTGGACAGTTGTGAGCTGCCATGTGGGTGCTGGCAGTCAAACCTGGGTCCTCGGTGAAGTCAGTATTGCTCTTAACCGTCTAGCCCTCTCTCCAGCCCCGTCGTTCTTTCTTTAAAATTTTAATAAGGCTGGACCTGGTGGTGGCCTCTGCCTTTAATCCCAGCACTTGGGAGACAGAGGCAGGCAGATCTCTTTTAAGTTTAAAGCTAGCCTGGTCTATGTAATGAGTTTCAGGCTAGCCAGGGCTACATTGTAAGACCTTGTCTCTGAACACCAAAGATGTGTAGTTTATGTATTTGGAAGGCGGGACGGCGTGCGCACATAGAGGCGTCAGTGGACGACTTTCCGTGTGTTGGTCCCTTCCCACCGTGCTTTGCGGCCGTGTCTGTCTGTCTGGCGTCTGCCCCTTCCTGCGCACTCCAGCCTGCCTTACTGTCCTGCTTCTACCTGCTGTCTTGTAGGAGTGCCAGGATTACAGATGTGCACTGCCACATCTGGCTTTTTACGTGGGCTCTGGGGTCGTACTCAGGTCATCAGGCTTGTGCAGCCGGTGCTTTTACCTGCCAGGCCATCTCCCTGGCCTCTCTATCATTCTTTTGATAGAGTAAGAATTACAGTTGTTTGAAAAAGCCTCTATTTCTTCAAAACATGTGGTTCGGCTTTTCAAAGATCATAAATGACCCTTAGGGAAAACGTGGGAAAGAAGTCACTCCCCAAACTGTGTGTTTCCCAATCTAAAGGCATTAGTGTACATGTACCGTGAGTGCTGGGATACAGGCATGCAGTGCAAGCTCACGATCTTTTCAGTGTTTTCTAAGTGTATTACAATGTTATAATTAAATCGAGATAGTCAACCAAGAAGAAAACAATTTCACTGTGAATTTTAAAATGAATGTTTAATACCAAGCGGATAACTTTTATTTTAAATAGCCTTTCCCCAAAAGAAGAAAAAAAAAATACCTTTTGGCTGGGATGAAACTACCCCACTGAAAGTAGTCTCTCTGTCTCAACACTGAAACTCTGGCTCTCTCCTCACTGCTCCTAGGGAATGGAGGATATCCTGCGATGCTTCATCAAAGAAGGCAGCGCCGAAATGATCCGCCAGATAGAGTTCATCATCAAGCAGCTGAGTTCCGGTCAGTTTCCTGCCAGATCTCTGTCTTATCACACGTGTCAAAAGGTGCACAGGCTTTCTCAAGTTCATGGTGCCTGACGTCATTCAGGAGGCTTTTGAGTCAGATGTGGTGGTGCACTAGAGAAGCAGAGACAGGAGGATCATAGTGAGTTCAAGGTCAGCTTAGACTACATAGCAAGATACCATCTCAAAACATAAAAAAGAAGCCTCCAAAGAAAGTAGGGCAGCCAAGTTCAATACATGAAAGTTCAGCCAAGGACTAGAGTGTAACTCAGTAGGACAGTATGTGCTTGACCTACAGAAGGCCCTGGGTTCCATATCTACTATCTCACACACACACACACACACGCACGCACGCACGCACGCACGCACGCACGCACGCACGCACACCCCAATAGGGATGTGAGAGCCAGGGAGAAAGTTCTGTCACTAAAGTGCTTGCCGTGCAAGTGTAAGGACCTGAGTGTGAACACCAGCACCCGTGTAAGAAAAGCCAGGCGTGGTGACACGCACTTGTAATCCTAGAAGTGGAGAGCTGGAAACAGGCAGATCCCTGAGGCTCACTGGCCAGTCAGCCTAGCCTGGGTCCCAGAGAGAGACAGTGTCTCAACAAACAAGATGGACAGCTCCTGTGGAATGACATGAAGGGTTGACCCCTGGCCTCCACATTCACACACATACATACATGTGTGTGTGCACCCTTCCCCACAAGTTTAGTCAGGTAGTCAAGGTCAGATTGTCCATATTAACACCTCTTATCACAGTAGAGATCTCTTATCACACTAGAGATGTGTGGTCAACAAAAGGGAGGTCAGAGCAATTCCTGAAACCTTCTCTTCACTTGTAAGATCTCTTTACGAGCCCCTCCTGTCCCCTCTTAAATCCTGTCCCACTGATAAGGGCAACGTTCCCAGGTCCTACAGCCAGTTAGTGAAACAGATGCCAGTCTTTCTAGAACCATGTAGAAAATGCCACCATGTCACCATTCCAGAAGATGTGCAGGGGCCACCTGGCAGCAGGGAGGAGGCGGCATGGTCCCCTTCTTTCCAGCCTCCTCCAATGCCATGATACACATCTGGCAGGAGAAGCAGAGAAGCCTTGTGTGAGGGATAGGGAAGCCCCTTTCTCTGTCTGTGGACTCTTGACACAGGGGGCCCTGGTGCTGCCAGCATCAAGGACCAAGTTTATCGCCTATCTCCTGCCTTCCCTGGCACCAGCAATACAAGTGCACAGTTCTATTCAGCACACAACAAAAAAGGGAAATGCCTACGTGTAGCCACTCAGGGCTCCTATTCTGGGCTGTGTCCATGCTAACAAAATCATAGTCCTGGGGGAGGGGAAGCTTTGACATCCTCAGGTTGTCCCAGCAAGGTGGGGAAGCTCTGACATCCT